>JAODLL010067149.1:15800-35661 GCA_026546735.1 Forbesichthys agassizii
TCCGGGAGGTTATGCAGGCCATAATGACCCAGCGCTACATGCAAGTCATCGGGGAGGTTATGCAGGCCAGAATGACCCAGCGCTACATGCAAGTCATTGGGGAGGTTCCCTTTATTTCTCTCTGGGGGCGTTAACGGGTATTTTGAGTATAATTATTGGTATTATTATGATGATTACAGGCATGCATGGTAGATGTAGCTGTCTGCGCGCTGCCTACATCAGCCTCTACAGCAATATTCCAATAGTGACACGCCCACTGAGGAGACCAGAAGCGTTGTTGAAGTTACACATTTAAACTTCTGTAATCACTCAGTTGAAGAATGTACAGTTGGGTTCCATCCTCTAATGGACGGTGCAGACAAACGTCTAATACATTTCAGTTGAGCAGGGGATCTATAGCATGGGAGGTGCATCCACCATATTGCACTGGTTGGTGGTGGTATGGTGGGCGTGTGTGTGGAGGGAAGGGGGGGGGGGGGGGTGCGTGATTTGTAAACTGTGCACGGAGACAGATACCTGGTGTCCTAATGGATGCATGGGCATATGCTCCATTTGTCTTGGTTTGTGCGCGTGTGTGTGTGTGTGTCCACACAGCACATCTGAGATATAACCCAGATGTCCCAGATGATTATCTACAGTAGTTGCTGGACAGACCTGTGCATCTGTATACCTATTACCTGTGTGTTTGATGCAGTGAATGTGTTTGTTCTAACGCTTCATTCCTGTTGCTCAGAGAAACCGTTGACTGTGTGCGACACTGATGAATCCCCTTTCGCAGATTAGTTTTTATGACGTTATAATTTCATATTGACCTTGACCTTGGCAATAGACTATCAAATAGATGAGTTATTGCCTCAATTATTAACTTAATATCATCTGGTTCCATTTTAGATTAATACAGTAACCAGGTCTGTCTCACTAAATTGAAATCCGCATTGTCACCGATATTAAAACTAATAAATATAATAGCACATGAATCAAGCTCTGCCAAACATATTACCTTGGTACTCTGCTCAGTATAAGCCATGCAGAACAATGAATGCCACATCTACTGTACACCATATACTGGCAGTATTGGAGCTCAGGTTTAGGTTGTCCAGGGGGTTATTATACTGTGTAAGACAGTGTAGCAATTTCTTCTAAAATGCATGCCTGCGCCTAAACCAAATAAACAAATGCACTTGCTAAATAATAGCTTTTCTCATTCATTTAAGCCACTCATGAATAAGGATATTTATTTTACTTCATCGCCTTTTTCAAATTTCAATTAGGGATCCTTAAATTGCAATACAAGATAGGCGGGACCAGCTCACTTTGGCTCCTGATGGTAATTCAACAAATAACACTTGAAGAATACCTAATAAAGTGTTGAGCGCTTCAGTGAAAACCACATCAAGCTGCCAAAATGACTTGGCTTCTGGGTGAACTTATTCACATATTCCAATGCAGAGAAGGGTGGGGCTTGAGATTAATCTGTAAATGTGATTTTAAAAAGCCTGAAAACCTAATAATATGAAATTTACAATAGCGACATATGTACGTGCTTTAAAAAAAACAAACATAAATACATTTTTAAAAATTCAATTTTTTTATTCCATTTTAGATATGCATTTAAATAATTCTGTCTCTGCACCAATATGTCGTGCATTAGCAGTACGTCACATACTGCAAGTGACTCATGGTGAACGTCTGAAACATAGACACCTGTAAGCAACACTATCAGAAAGTGAGGTAATAGCTGTTCATTGGCAAACAATCAGCTGATTGGCAAGTTGTCATAGTTTAACTGTTTGTCTTCCAGTACTATTACAGGTGCATTGCTTGATGCAGAAACCAACTGCATGTAGTCGTAGTCATCATATTTTGATATAAATCAAAATACCTATTCCTGTAAAGGAAAATGGGTGGTTAGCCAACGCTATTCCCAGACTGCCTCTGTGAGACTAGGAATGGGGGAGGGCTGCGCTGGAGACTGTACACAAAAACCAAGGGTAACAAAGGTGTAAAACGCAACAAAATCCCCACAGGAGAGTCGGAGAGGTTTCAATCAAGCGGGGTCTTGAGAAGAGATCTCGGCTGCGTTCCAATCCAAAAGGTAGGTGAGGTAGTAGCTCATGCTGTGATTGTGGAGTCTCTATCCCCCTCACCACACAGCTCTGGGGTCTCATTTATAAAACGTTCTAGCCATAAATCGGGGCTAGAAACGTGCGTATGCCACTTTTACGCCTCCACACACACTTTAAACCATCTGTACATAAAAACATTTGATAAAATTGGGACTACAATGGCAGAAGGATGGATGTATAACATTTTGAAAAGTAAATGGAAATATAAGCTCTCACGTACAACAGGGACGTCTCAAGACCTAAACTATACATTTAGTAGTAGTAGGCATGATATATAGGCTAATTGTTAGACCTTTTACGAGGCACATGGAGCCTACATTGAAACGTTTTTTATTTTTCATACCAAAAAATGTAAGCTGTTTCCTTTTCAAATGGTACTGAGCAAATAAAACATTGTAGTAAATATCTCTCAAAAGGATCAAATTGGCGCCACGTTCCCCCTTCCCAGAATCCATTACTTTGTCTGTTTCGTGTTGAATATACATTTTACAGTTGTATATTTGTGTTTTAGCTTTAATGTCGGCCTTATTAGTTTTGGCGTGTTATGGAACAATAGCTTCTGAATTGATCATGCAATTGTGATATTGAGTGGACACCATTACAGAAAGATCCATATTGAACGAATTGCTTTTATGCTGATAATACATCAGTGTTATATGCACGGGTGTGTTTTTCCTATGCGCTACTTTCGATTATATCTTTGCTACTTAATATCCGCCTTTTGTTTTTGAAGGTAAGCGGACTGGCTAGCTGTCAAGGCTGGGGCGGACTAGTCCAGTGGTCTGGTGTAGGTGATTGACTCCAACTCAGAAGGTTGTGGGTTTGAGCCCCGGAGTTAGCCCACCTGTAAGAGTCCCTGAGCTGACTGTTCCCAGCTCACTCTAATACTTGTACAAACTGTTAGGCCGTAGTAAAACTGACAGCCCAGCTATGTTTCATGTAACAATTGTCATGGAATATACTTTCAGTCACACGGAATTATGGGGACGCCTTCTACCGTGTAGACACATATGATGCTAACTACAAGTCAAATAACGACCAAAACAAGCAGCTGCCTTCTACTGATGCCGGTTTGTGACAGTCCCATGGAAGCATGTACTGTACACACAAGAGTCCTACGTGTTCAGGCATCATGTTGATTTGAGGGCAAAAGAAGTTGCTGTAGAGCTCTGGTTTCCCACAGGAAGTAACTTTCTTGATGGAGTTCAGGGGAGGCTGGAGCAATCCTGTGAACTTTGATATTAAACTCAAGGTTGCAGCCATTCATCCCCCCTTTCTACACATCTCATCGACCTTCTGCTTAACTTTGACCTTGACAAATCCCCCTCTCTCTCTCGTAGATAATGACTCCCGAGCCCAGTGAATGATGCGCTCCTGACAGTTAATTTGCCTGTATATATCACTTGGAAGTGCTCCTTTAAAAAGGGCAAAAAGGCCCATCCCATAATTTGCCAGAAGTACCTGCTTTTGTTTTTTTTCCATCTGTGATTGGAACGGAGGCTCTCGCCGAAGCACAGAGACGATGGATTGCCCCGCAGGAGTCACGGTGGCGGACGCACGGCTTGTTTAAAGGGCCATTTGGATGCAATCTGAGAGATTTCACATGGGATTTATGCCTCCCCTATTGCCAGACACCCACCACCCCCCCACCCCCCTTTCCCCCACTTCTTGGCTACGGTAAACGGGAATGAGTTATTGTGTCAGGAAGCAGACAGCCCCTTCCCCTCCTGGAGCTCGGCGGTCTGGCCTGTGCTGTGCATGTCATTAGCACTGCGTAGCACTTCACCTGCTAGCATACAGCCTATTAACACTGGCATTAGCGGGGCTGGGTCCATGTCATGTCCGTCCTGGAGGTCACCCTTCTGTCGTGGTGAAAAACAATGGATCCTTCATTCTACAACCCAGCACGCACAAGTGGCCCCATCTGCCGTCATCAGCAGGAACACGCTAACTCACCTCCCTGTTTTGTTCTGGTGACGTTCACTAAGGTGCCTGATGAGAAAGGAATGGCAGTTTAAACGTTTTCATAGGTTTTATCTCCGTTAAGCCATAGTATAAAGGAGCTGTCAAGCTCGCAGCTGTCAGAACTAGCTGTTATGGTGTTAGTTATTAACTCTTCTTATGCTTGTCAGGATCAAGGGCTTTTGGGAACTGAGCCAACAGCAAAGTTGATGAAAAGGAAAGGTATCGTATTGTTCGTGTTTCAAATCTCCACCTGTCAGGGGCGAGCTGAGAGGTGTTAGTTCCCCAACAGTGCTCACTGGCCCACACTAAACATCAATCATACCTTATGACATTCACCTAAAACTGTCAGCTTGTCTTCATTTTAGCGTGGAGCGATAGCTGTCACTCTTTAAAATCTCTGAGCTTTCTAACCTTTATGGGGCGATTACAGACATGTGAAACACGACTTTAAAATATAGGCTGCACATGCAATACTTGCACTCACTCCGTGGTTTCATCATGTTCCTCACAGGAGGCCAGCACCAACAGTCTCACGCACACACTAACGATGTAATGGGCAAATATTGAGTTATACCATTTGACACACACGATGAGACATGATTCTAGCTTAGGCTTTACCCCCGATTTTTACCGGGCTGTCGTGTTACAGCTCCGTCACGGAGATCTTGTCAATGCAAGTGAACCACCCAGGCACGCTTTTGGAAAGCGACCAACGGCCAATAAGATAGAACTTGTAGTTTCGGCTTGGTTTGTTGCTATCGAAACTCAGCAAAAACACAACAAGACGCTCAGCTTCTGACACGCTGCCAGGACGGAGCAGGAACGGATCGCTGACGCGACGGAACCAAGACGCACCTGTTAGCGTGCTGTTCACGTTTGCTGTAAAACAATCTGTAACATTGTTCATTATTAGGCAGTGTGAGTGACTTAATATTGTGACGTTTTGAGGTACTAAAATAAATAAACAATTACTTGATAAGAGTTAGAAATCCTCAAAACACGGAAAGTGCTATGCAGGGAAATGTGCGTAACAAAAGAGGCTTTAAGGTTTTATATAAAAATATAATAAAAAAGACTAATTGGTGAAACTGGCTTGTTAAGAACAAGAAACCTGCCCATTTTAATTACTGGGGAGCTGAAGGCAGGGGATGCTGCTGTTTTACACTTCACTTCAAAGTGGTGTCGTGTGTGGTCAGCAGGAGGTCTACGCAGACTGAGGGACGCTATGCTGCATTCCCTTGGGGCCACAATAAACTGTGTATGCATCGACAGAATTTGTGCGCAGTAACAAATTTCTAGAGCGTTAATCAATACCTTCACGTATACAGACATTCTTGGCATGGAGCTGTGGTGACACGAAACCAAATACGTCAATACGTGAAGACAAGATAGATGAAGAGATTATTGTGGTGAACTGTTTTAATTTTTCCATAAATCATCTGGTGAATGCACTCCGCGGCTAGAGCAGGATCTGAATAACTTAATAGAAGGTGTCACAACTGTCACATATGATCGTTGCTTCCTCAGTGACATATAGTGACCAATAGTGACAAAAGCATAGCGTATGCATATATGTAGTACATGTACTGCATTATCTAACATTGGTTGAGTTCATTATTTTGTTTTAGGGTTTAAAACGTGATTACAGATTAAATTCAAAACAGAAAAACAAACCTACTAAGTTAATGCAGAAGATAGTATTTCACATCTCTAAAATCTGTTCATCTCACTCATCTCATTCATTAAAGACAAATGCTACGAAGATAGAAATGTCTAGCACCTATAAGAATGGATGAAAATAATCTTTGCACCACTAGATGGCAGTAGAAAGGTCTTGGCAGATGCACCAATGTCAGACAAGCCATCTGAAGGACACATACCTGCTGAGAATCCACTGCCTCCTGCCCTACTGTACTGTGTTTCACTTGTAAGTGGCACATTTAAGGGCCCTAAAGGGGTCACCTTATTTTTACAGAGCATATATTTGGCTACATTTATGACCCCAACCTTCAGCCCTGCTGCTTTGCTAGGGGTCTGGACTTACTGTATATGTCCCTTGGATATTATCAACCCATTGGAAGGAGGGGAATGAAGGAAACAACACCTGCCTTTGCTTTCACTAGCCTTTACACTACAGCACATGGCAACATTTTACACTATACACTAAGTCTTTACACTATATTTACACCAGTCTTTACACTATATTTACACCAGTCTGTACACTATATTTACACAAGTCTGTACACTATATTTACACAAGTATGTACACTATATTTACACCAGTCTGTACACTATATTTACACTAGTCTGTACACTACAGCACATGGCAACGTTTTACACTATACACAAGTCGGTACACTATATTTACACCAGTCTTTACACTATATTTACACAAGTCTGTACACTATATTTACACTAGTCTGTACACTATATTTACACTAGTCTGTACACTATATTTACACCAGTCTTTACACTATATTTACACTAGTCTGTACACTATATTTACACCAGTCTTTACACTATATTTACACTAGTCTGTACACTATATTTACACCAGTCTGTACACTACAGCACATGGCATCATTTACATTATACACAAGTCTTTACACTATATTTATACTAGTCTGTACACTATATTTACACCAGTCTGTACACTACAGCACATGGCATCATTTACACTATACACCAGTCTTTACACTATATTTACACTAGTCTTTACACAAGATGTACACTAGTCTAATCTTTACACTAGATGTACACTAGTCTAATCTTTACACTAGATGTACACTAGTCTAATCTTTACACTAGATGTACACTAGTCATTACATGGTTTACATAGACCTCTGCTTAGAAAGTGGCATGTATTCATATATGGATCATATAATTCGAGGAATAACAGTATTTACCCTTTGTAAGGAATGTTAATGTGAGTCTTTAGTACAACCTGAAATGTTGGTGGGAAGATAGATACAATCACAAACTACTTTTATACTTACTTGAAACTGTAACTTTGCTGTTTAAGACAGGGATCGAGCACCACCTTCTTATCCCTAGCCATTCAAGCAAACTCAGATGAAATATTAATTAGGCTGCAGACGATAAAGCACTCTTCTAATATCACACCATCAAAAGGTATACGTTAACAGTGTATTCCCAGACTTCATTATCATCTCTGCTACAGTAATTCTAATCAAAGTTATGCTGCCGCTTCACCGGAGTGGCCCCTGGAGGAGCCTGGGCTAATCGTGGCAGTTTCTTTCAACACGGGGACGGGCATTTCTCTGCTGCTAAGCTAACGGACGTGACTGACTGATGCTAATGTGTAGCTGCCACCTAAGATGGCAGCAATCACTGCTTTTAATGCTAATAGTGGTTTTATGTACGGTAGTACCAGCTAGTCTGCACTGTGTGTGTGGGCGGGGACTTTTACACTCATCCTATCATGAACCAATGCTAATTACACAAGTACAGATACATATTTATTAAAAATGCATTATGTTATTATTGCTAGAGAATGTTAGTGTGTTTTTATATACTGTATCAAGCCAGCAAGAGTGTACAGCTAGAGTGGCACTTTAGTAGCCTTTCAGTCATTTATTATAAATAAATACATAAATACAAATATTGATGTGGGACCATCCTTTGTTAAATGAATCGTTTTAGGCTGATTAGATATTATTTCCTTCCTACTCTGCTCAATTATTTATGCCTTTGCTGAGCCATTAGCCTTTAGTTGATGCGACAGAGCTGCGTGGAGCATCACACACAACATGGCACGGGACATGTTTTCACTCAAGAGAGGCAGAGTAACACAGCGCCATCTTGCCTCTGAGGCCCACGGCAAGGCAATCAAATCCTAACAAAGATAAGCCCCTGAAAGCCCTGTTTGCTTTATATGCTGCACAAACTCAAAATTCAACTCCATTTATAAACTTATTGACTTTCTTCTGACACAACTGTTGTGAAGTCGTGGTCTGAGATAAGAATTATAAATCATGGTAAACAATATACCCAACTCCACCGACGGACCAGGGAAGCTTGTGACTCTTTGTTTACGACTGACCAAGGTGGTAAAACGAGAGCATGCTGCCATTAAATGTGTGCCAATGTGTTGTTTATCCCATGTCCACAATTTAATTAACTGTTATTGATTGGTGCATTTATGTCTCTTTCTCTCATTGTAACTCTACCATGCTTCTACTACAGACTGATTGGTATTGTGAAGATGTGCTTCCAAATTAATCTCACATTTAAGGTCTATTCTACACAACAAAATGCAATCCCCAAGATTGATCTTGTTTTGCCCAAGACCGTGTCAGGGCCAACACTATAGGCAGCCTTTTGATTAGCATGACGGGATGCTGGTGTGAAGCCGGCGCCCCATTGCCTGGGTGTGTTATTAAAAACCAGTCCTCATGATTTATCAATGTCCTCTGCTGCTCGAATTTTACAATATAGATTCATTTGCATTTGGAAATCCAATTTAGTTGGCCAAACTTAGAAATAATATAACCATTAACATGATTGTGAACTGGCCATCAACAGTCAGGCAGCCCAAATTGTCGGCCCAAAGTTTGCTACTGTACTAGTCAATAAATAATTCAATATCAAAATAATACCATAAAGTACATCTCCATTTCTACGTTAACCGAGAGAACATGTCATCAAATTACATTATTTATACAACGGGGTCTTTGTTGGACGATGGCCAGGCAAGATGCATCCTGCACCGGGAGCAGTTTTTCGTCCAGAGTAGTTTGCGATGTGTAAAGACGTGTATTGCAAACAAAATCATAATATTAGGGATGGCATGAATGCGTACTGTGCTTTAGTAAGTTATGCTCGACACACATCATAGCGTTTTTACTACCTGACCAATGTGCAAACAGTCCCAACCAGCAGGCTTAAGAGAGAGAAACATATGCTCCAGGTCCCCTCAAACACGTAATGTTTCCTCAGAATTATAACCACACCTCTGTAACCTTTAAATAAAAACCACAAAAGACGTGATATGTTAGATATGAATACTGCTGAGTGTTCTCATTACATCTAAATGTCATCATCAGATCATAGTACTTTACTCCTGTCTGTCAAGTTCAGTAAAGGAACTGAATATTATATGCAAAGTGCTAATCAGTAACTATACTCTGGGTTGCCATTTGTGTTATTGACACAACTAAAAGGGATCAAAATGCACCTTAAAATCACCTGTGAGGTTGCCAATCTGTTGACTAATGCAGTCCTCCTAATGGTAAAGTAACTTGAATAGGGTGAATTGTCAGCCACATAAAACAGGAATTTAATGTCAGGCCTACTAGACAATCTGTTTAAACATAAGTAAATACATTATATTGATGAAAAACTGTTATTGTAGCAACAAATAATTTTCCGTTTTTATAGACAACTTTATAAAAAGCTCTACAATTGTTTCACTGAACGTATTCAGCTCAGTGTTGATGCTTGAAACACACCAGAGGCAGAGGGCGATGCTTGTGAGCATTGGACAGATGTTGAGAGAGTAGTTTGGCTACGTCAAGCCTACTTGACAGGAGAGGAATTTTGATTGACATGCATGACAACCAAATACGTAACTCAATGACCACGTCAGACATTAAATACACATAAAATAAAGAAAGCTAATAGTTGGGAAACTTTACATAACGCTGGCTGTTTGCAGGTCTTGTAAATCTGTTTTAGGCTTTGGTTACTGCTTAAAATAAATGTAATTTTTGAAATGATAAATAAAGCAGAGCACTAACGTTGCACCAGAATTATGGATAGATTTGTGAGTGGCAATGCTAACAGCCAATGAAAATGGACACCGCTTCCTGAAAGTGCTGTTAAGGACAGAATATACAGTGTATATATCATACGTCCAGCACAGAGTTGACGTAGTGCTGATGAAGCGAAGAGACTGAGACTAGAGATGTGATGTAGTGCTGGTAGAAGAGGAGACTATTAGGAGGAGTATCATGGGACACAAAGGTGCACTCTCATAGTTTCAAACCAAAACAATGTTTTTGGTCACTGACAGAAATCTGTTCCTCTAAAGAGATGAAGCAGGTGGGTCTACCTCCAAGGGACCAAAGCTGTTCCAAACCCACCTGTGCTAACGTAGTCCTACACAACCATACACAGAAAAGCTCAGAAAAGCTCATTTTTCCAAACTTCTAAACACTACCATCTCAGAGTAGCATCTAAGGAATCATTTTGAAGCTCGGTAGCGTAATATATTCATGGCTTGTATGAATCACATGAGTCTCCCTCTGACTTTGTTCAAGCACCAAAGACTGATTCAGCTTAATATGGGCCTGGACCCCCAGAAAGATAAGCATGCTAACTCAATGTCCCCTCATGTAAATGGAATACTAATGAGCTGACGGGACGGTGTGTTGATTTAGGTGCTGCTGTGATGGCGGGATTGTGATTAACGCGTATAACATTCCAGCATTCCACAAGTTGCCTTTACTAACACGTCCAGAGCTACGTGTATCTGTGGTGGGTGACATATCACCAAGGTGTCAAAGGCCAACGTTATTGAACGGTAAATACAAAGCACATTTAACATGCGTACAGTGGGTTCAACACAGCAGACAGCTTCCACATGTGGAGTGTTTGATCTGTGTAGGAGACACAAGAGTACCACGCATTGTGCAATGTAAATCTAAAGTGCAACGTGTCAGAGAAGCAGTGGCTAAAACGCAAGTCAGGTAACAGCCCAAACACAGATAATGAGCATGGCGTTCGTTCAGGCAGGCCACAAAGTCAAGCCCCCACATATAATCTCAATCCACATCTGAGCCAATCATCTTATAACCAGGTGATCACAGCAAAGCATACTACTGGCCAAACGGGTTCAGGGCGCCGTATTTAACAGCCTTCCTACACCCATTCTTGGCGAACCACCTACACACACCTCCTCCTTTGATGTCGGACTCAATCAAGGTGTTGTCCTTGATGCTTCCTGTGTTCTCGACCCTTCATCTGCTCTCCCTGCCTTCCTCAGGCTTTGCAGTACATGCATGCAGCACATGGGCAGGGAGCTCCAAGAATAGATTCCTACAGCAAAATATAAATAACTGCAAATGTAAATTAATGTTGACCACAGTGGTCCTGACCATATCCACAAGATGATAATGCACGTTGTATTCTAAATGTTCAGCAGACCATATAATGTATGAAATAGCTTGGTTTACTGCTGTGTGGCGTCACAGTGATTCTTGCAGCAGTATGCATCATGTTGTTGACACTGGGAGACCAGGTCTAGAAGGAGCACAACTGATTTTTCATGTTTTTTCATGTTTAAAACATAAAAAAACATGAAAAATAAGTTGTGTGTGGAATGTGGAATTTCTAAATAGATTATTAGTAAATATTATTTATTTCCCCAGTAAAAAATAGCTCAATATATGATACGACCAAATGGAGTTCACTTTCGCTTTTGCTAAGGGTTTCGCTTTCGCACACACACACACACACACACATGCACGCAAGCACACACACACACAAACAGGGAGCTTTAGGTCTTGTTGGGTTTGGCTTCAGAAAAGCATACTCTATTCCTGCTGCCAAATGTTCACCTTAGAAAGTGTCTACGTAGCACTATCGAGCTAACCGTATCAGCCAAGGTTGGGTTTTCACGTCTCTGAGCTAAATTGATCCATTAGCGTACCCAACAGTTCGGAGAGAAAAAGTCATTCATCTTTTACTCTGCGGCGGTTAGTGTTTCAAGGAGGTATAGATGCTGAAGAAACAAACCTCACTACATATTCTCTGGGGCCAGAAAACACCCCCAACTGAATAAAATTGCAGGCTACGGTACCAGGCAGGTTGCTTCTGCCACTGCAGAGGAGATACGTGTCTTGTGTCTTGTTTGGCCACCCAATAGGATGTGGACTAATCACAGTCCTAACCCATTGGAACATTGGAGTTAAAGCTGGGCATACACTGTGCGACTTCGTGCCAGGTTTTGGCCTGATCTCTGAGCCGGGCCGACATTCGGCTTGTCGAGCGTCGTTTGCCGTGCAGCAGGTGGTTGCGAGGAGCGATTTAAGATGGAATACACTGTGACGAAAATGATCGCGGACGATTGTAGCCCTCACACTGTACGATCAAGTTGTCTGTCCAGACGATTGAGTCGATAAAGGTGCATACACTGTACGGGCCGACCATCAAGCCTGACCTGACTGCTCACACTGTACGAGTAACATAAGCCCATCGGTCCCTGTGAAAGCTCCTATGAGACGGGGAAAGATTCAGCAAAGAAGAAGACTTCATAGTTCTTTTGCTGGATAACAATTCAAAGTTAAAAGATTTAGCCTATTTGTAATTGTCATTTACAGTAACAGTAAAACTCCCCAACAATGCTGTTAATAATAGCCTACAATAGGCTGCAGTGCTATAAAACATTACTCAACGCAGCCTACAGGCAAGTAATAGGTAAGTCAAGCAAGACTGTTGCCACAGCTCGACTAGCCAGCCTCTGAAGTTATTATGGATATATTTACAGTGGATGCAGAAAAATTTGGACTGTGCTTGCAGAAAAAGGACCCAATGGGTCATTCAGACCCATGCAACTGATGCTGGAATAGTCCCTGTCCTGATGCTGAATCTAGACATTAAAGGTATAGTCCACTATTACAAGCTAATTGTAAGCTAATACACTTTTTTATCAAATTCACCAAATATCTCCTGGCAATTCGCCAGCTTACCGTTCTCTGTGAGTGCTGTACTTCTACACAGCCCAGCCGTAAATAGTCACAACAACAAAGCCGTACTACTACGCTTTGCTTCACAATGTGTTTTAATGTGTGAGGGATATTGCTTTGATTTGAGATCGAGTTAGCAAGCGTATGAGAATAACTAACCATGCCTTAACTACTAATTATCTGTGTATCACCACACAGATCAAAAGATATAAAATATGTAATCATACTGTTCATTAATCATAAATGATTTAACAAACATTAATTGACCATAACTACTTACAACATACAGCACCAAAGGAAATTAAACATACAAAAACATTGACATTGCCTTGAGGACATCAAAACAGATGGACAATGCATTTTCTCTTAGCAAAGCAACATTAAGTGCAGCAGCACACATCGCAACATATTATACAGAAACCATTTTCATAGCCCATGTTAATAAGACCTTGTAGCAACACATTCCGCTTGCAGCCAGACGAATAAGAATATGTACTATAATGAAAATGCAGCGCTGTATCAAATGTAAGAGCTGTGGCCTTGAAACCCTGTGGAAAGCACGGCTGCTTATTCCAATAGTTGACCAGAATCAGGTTGTATTTTATGCAGACACTTACAACATGGCGAGGAACATCTTCATGTTTGTTATTCTGCTCAGGAGCTAAGGAAAGGGGGCCAAGCTGGTGAACTCCTACAGATATGCAATCATCAACGGGAGCTTTACTTAAAGATGCAGTTGCTACAGTATGAGGCAGCAACAGGGGACTACATTCAGAAAAGTGTCGGGGGCCAACCGACAATTAATTAATTCCCCCAAATTATGTTTTGCATCTTTGATTATTACAAAGAGAATCAATTTTAAGAGATGGTCTTTCTTTGAATTCTCATTAGACGTAAACAGATGCAATTATCCAGTAGATAGACAATAGCACCCCACGGGCATATTACACTGCAGCAGGGAAAGGTGTATGAAATAAATGATAGGCTTCAAGGATGAATAAAAGCCTTGCCAGTTTCACTGTGCAATTAAAGCGCTGATGTTTGATACTTGGCCACAAGGGGGAGGGGGGCTGTAATAAAGACGTGCATCTGGCCTGGGTGTGTGTGTGTGTCTGTGACGTGCCTTACATGCAGGGTCATTTATTCTCTAATGCTTGCTAGCTTCGAGCTTAAATCAAAACAATAGCTCATTAGCTCATCTGAAGGTCTTCCTTGTCGTTTTAAAAAGCACTAAATGGTCGACATCCTACTTGTCTGACCTTATTCACCCACGCTATAATAGTAAAAAGACTTCAGGTATCCTAAGTCTTCAACGCCAATGAGGTACACTGTCTGCATACATTGTGCCCTTTTCCCCAAAGAGCACTGCTCATCTGCTTTATTAAACCTCATGGCACACAGAAGTTTAATCTGTGGTCATAAACATTTGTAAACATTATTTTGGGGCTAATATATTGATTTTGGGCTTTTCTTTTTACTCATCCGTTACACTGTAACCAGCCCCACTCCCCCCCCCCCAAAAAAATGATTGGATGGTATGTACATGGTTTCACTCATGTACATACTATACACGCATGTATACTAAACTACATAATAATAATAATAATAATAATAATAATACATGTTATTTAAGGATGCATTTAAAGACACTCAAGGACATCTTACATTACAAATACAAAGACACAAGCAAATATACAATAATTTGACTAAGACAGCATACATATTAGACATATAAGATACAAATAAAAAGTGTGAAAGGTAAAGTAAAGGAGACTGAACAGAGATTTCAAATAAACATTTATTGTGGTCAGATATAACGAGGTCTGTTAATATAAAACAAGCCGAGGTTTGGAGACAGGGCGTTTGTATACATGTATACACTACAGTGGCCAAATAATGATAATGTACACCATGTGCCTTGGAGTATACTAGCACTGAAATTGCGATTTCTCATCAGCAATTGTTACGTAATACACATTTTGTCAAATGCAGATCTGTTCTTTCGATCGCACCACATAACAACACCATCCCAGCCTTGTCAATGAGTGTCCATTGTTGGGGGGTGGAGCTTCAGAGGAAGCACCCTATGACATTGAAGGGAGCGGTGGTTTTGTTTCATGCAGTTCAAATATCACCAATATTTCTCCAGCATTGCTGACTCCACCTTTAAAGGTTAAAGAGTGAGTCTCAGTCTCTTATCTCAGTTAGGCAGATGGTGGATGTGCAGACGTCAGTCCTGTCATCGTCACATTCCGAAAGTCAGTCAGACCGTTAGGTGGCATTTCGGCAGCCAGCGCTTTGCTATGTTTTCCATGACTGAAGCGCACATATTGAATCCCATTAACGCTAATGTAACCGTTCCCCCTCCGGGGCCGCCACCACCGTGGCCGCGTCGGAGGAACACAGCCGGCTGCTGATTAGCGGAGAGATATGCCTGCTGCATCTACAGGTATGCCCCTTTGAACTGCTTGGGAGTGTATGGGGATGGTATGCTAATGTGACATTATACAGAGTGTACTCAAAACGCACACACACACACACACACACACACGTACATACATATACTCACACATACATGCGCACGCACACACACTCTCCAGTGGCTGGGATAAGAGAGATAAGGCTACGACTGCATGATGGCATGTTTATATGGAGGCAGGCTGATACAGCCGCCCACACAAAGCAGTAAGTTGTTTGTACGGTTTAGCGTGTTAAAGCGTGTGATGTTCTGTGGGGTGTGACACGCTATTATCGGTGTAGCGTCAGCGATCTGATGCCAAGGCCATGACATCCCAGTGTGTCGCCTGGGGCTTTGATCGCCTAGCTGCACCTGGCTCAGTGCTGCCCCCAGCTGGCTGCACCTGCTCAGTGCTGCCCCCACCTGGCTCAGTATTCACATATGGTAGACCTTTTCCCCGGCGATGCTGCTCTGTCACTCGGGCCGTGTGTGTCTCCGAGAGATGGGAGCGATGCTCACGTCCAGCTCTGGCTCCGCCCCACTATAGCTCTCAGTACAGTTCTAGCCACAGATGATGATGATGATGATATTAATATTATCGGCAAGCAGCCATTGTCGGGCCTAGCCTTATCAGAGGCAACGGCGTTAATGGATATTTTGAGTATACAAGGTGATTAGATGATGAGATGACCTGTAGATCTGTTTTCAACCCATAAAATGATGTTATTTATCAAAATGGGAATGTTGTCAATATGTCCACCATCATGAGTTCACAGCTCAAAAAACACATTTTAGACTTGCTCTTTAACGGCAGCGTCAATAGTTTCAAAATTAGCCAGACAGCTTCGCCCATTAGGCTGCAACGACCAATGGAACGTGTCCAAACCCTGTTCCCTTTCAGTGGGTTTTGATTTTGGTCTTACCTGGTCTCAGCCTCTTGCGTTCATCCACACGAGACATCCACACATCCACACGTCACATACGTATCTCGTGCGGAACATCTGATAAATAGACCCCTGTAAGCTAACGTCTGCTGCATAGACCCCTGTAAGCTAACGTCTGCTGCATGGACCCTTGTAAGATAACGTCTTTTGCATAGGCCTCTGTAAGCTAACGTCTGCTGCATAGACCCCTGTAAGCTGTCTGATGCACAGACCCCTGTAAGCTAACGTCTGCTGCATAGACCCCTGTAAGCTAACGTCTGATGCATGGACCCCTGTAAGCTAACGTCTGATGCACGGACCCCTGTAAGCTAACGTCTGATGCACGGACCCCTGTAAGCTAACGTCTGCTGCATGGACCCCTGTAAGCTAACGTCTGATGCATAGACCCCTGTAAGCTAACGTCTGATGCATAGACCCCTGTAAGCTGTCTGATGCACAGACCCTTGTAAGCTAACGTCTGCTGCATGGACCCCTGTAAGCTAACGTCTGCTGCATGGACCCCTGTAAGCTAACGTCTGATGCATAGACCCCTGTAAGCTAACGTCTGATGCATAGACCCCTGTAAGCTGTCTGATGCACAGACCCTTGTAAGCTAACGTCTGATGCATAGACCCCTGTAAGCTAACGTCTGATGCACAGACCCCTGTAAGCTGTCTGATGCACAGACCCCTGTAAGCTAACGTCTGATGCATGGACCCTGTAAGCTAACGTCTGCTGCATAGACCCTTGTAAGCTAACGTCTTTTGCATAGACCCCTGTAAGCTGTCTGATGCACAGACCCCTGTAAGCTAACGTCTGATGCATGGACCCCTGTAAGCTAACGTCTTTTGCACAGACCCCTGTAAGCTAACATCTGATGCATGGACCCCTGTAAGCTAACGTCTTTTGCATAGACCCCTGTAAGCTGTCTGATGCACAGACCCCTGTAAGCTAACGTCTGATGCAGGGACCCCTGTAAGCTAACGTCTTTTGCACAGACCCCTGTAAGCTAACGTCTTTTGCATAGACCCCTGTAAGATAACGTCTGATGCATGGACCCCTGTAAGCTAACATCTGATGCATATCTCAGGAAGTGGAGTAGTATATTTTCATTGGCTGTTAGCTTTGTCACACAACATAACAAGATACATAATTCCAGGACTATGCCGGTGCTTTATTTACTCATTTAAGTCTTTACATTATTTATAGCTTACTTATAGAACAGATATTTACAAGACCTGCAAACAGAGATTCATGTTGTTTATTTTCTCAACAAACTCTCCTATAAATTTAATATTCAGTTTTGATTATGTAGTTTGCCATCGTGAATATCAATCAAAAATACTTCTGTCAAGTAGACGGGTGCAGTTAGCCAGCTCTGCGTCCCAGGCAAAGGCTGGCTCTTCAGACTACACTATTAGAGCGACAGTGTGGCAAAGGGTAGAGCGTCGCTGGTTCGAACCCTTTTCACTCCTCAGCAAGGCGTTCCTGCTCCTGGTAGTCAGGTGGCACCCTGCATTGTTGACATCACCATTGGCGTAAGAATGAATGGGTGAATGCGGCTATAATGTAAAGCGCTTTGAGTGGCTGAAAGATTGGAAAAACGCTATATAAATGATTTAATTGACATGCACTATCAGGGATGTGTGGTTAGCTATGACCACAGAGAACAGAGGAGCTGAATTACAATCTCACAGAGGGAGTGTTGTGCATGGTGTGGTGTCATTCTCTGCTCAGGACTATATCTGTACATAGAACATATTAAAAATAGGAAATGTGTGTTTGGTAGATTATGTCTTGGTTGTAACAATGCTTCTCGACAATACATCTTACACCATTGGAAAGCCTGAGTGTTCCCCTTTTAAATAGTGCCATATTAGTAAGGAACATTCATTTGTGGGATGAGCAGCAGAGCTGAGTATGTGGGTTGTGCCCATGAAATATTAGCCAAATCTTCTCTGACATCACCAAACAGCTTTTCTTTGCTGTTGACTCTTGTTTGGTGTTTGATTGGATGATTGAAATCTGAAGATACAGACATATTGGTAATAATTTACAATGTGTTCATTTAACAAACAGGAGTGTTGGTAGGGTGTGGAAGAACCATATACAGCAGCCTGGCACCTCCTCTCATGCTGGTCACCATGGTAACACGCTGCTGTGGGATGGCATCCCATTCTTTAACCATCCATTTGTCGCAGGTCAGCCAACGTGGTTGTGTGGGTCAGGCTGTGCTCTGCTCTCACTCGAACAGCACGCCCAAGCTGACCACAAGTGTTCACAGACGTCTCTACTCTCTGAGCGTAGTTTAGTTGTTTGCTGTGTCCCAGGTTTACTCTGCCAGACCTGAAAAACCCCAGTCCTGAAACCTCTCAGCGTTCTATCATGGCGGTCACGTCGGCACTTAGACAGTACTGCTAGCGTCTTTATTGACAGTTGGCGAGCTCGTGGCTCACCATTAAAACCACATCCAGCAGTTAGGCAGAAATTAGCTCATTCCCATTAGGTGAACCAATCACTGCAACGACTCTTTTGCCTCGCACATTAGCAAAATGTCTGAGTCAATGGAGCGCACCACATTAGAATCAAAAGGTCTCTCTCTCTCTTTCTTATTTGGGAATAACCTGATTCGTATTCATGTACACAAATAAACTTCTGCTAACATCCACACTGAAACATAATGCAAGAAATACCATTTGCAATAGAACGCTGTTGACTCTGTTCCACGTGTGTTCTGTAGCAGGGCCATTGGACTCACTTGTGTTCCAGCTAAATAAAAACAGACAACAATAAAAACCCTTCCATGATGTCAAGAAGGTTTTCTAAAGTGTGCCGTCTCTGGCCGTCACTCATGCCCATAACTATGGGACGGAGTTGAATACATATTCATTCAGTTGTCATGAAGGGGGAAACTAGCTATAGTGACCACGCTGCAAAAACTAAGATCTAACATAGTGTGATAATCTTGTTTTTAGGTATAAAATCTAGTTGGACTTAAATGTCTTATCTACTGACTTAAATTAAGAAAATTTGCACTTAATTTAAGAAATCTTATCAAGTAAATTTCACTTACTGCAGCCACATTTGCTTGTTTTAAGCATAAGCAAGCTCACAACTAATATATTTGCACTTATATTTGATAGGGCATTTTTATTTTGTTTTGGTTTTGGTATCAGCCTGTAAACTTGTTTAGTTCATTTGAGTAGTGTTTTTTTTTCTCGTTTTTGGAGCAATGCTCAAGTAGCCTTTCAAGGGACTACACATTTTGGCACCAATGTTGAATACATTTCTTAGCAGCAGAGGATACCACTTGTATACAACAACTAAAAATCATCTCTTTAGCTATTTAATTAGTATGGGCAAAGCCAGAACAACCTCCTTCCAGATTCTACAGTGAGAAGTATGTTAGCAAAAAAAAGGTTTTACCCAAGCGGGAATCTCCGGTGCTGAGAAATGAATACAACATGGAAGTGCCAAAATCTGCAGTTCCTCGAATGACCACTTGAGGCAGGCTTCAAAAGAAAGTCAATCCACATAGACGGCCATCTTAAAACGGAAACAGTCATAGAAAAAGTAAACGTGCGTAACGGGGGGTGATTCTTTTTTCTTTAAAACCCATAATCCAATTATAATGGATAGGAAGGGGGGGGGGGGGGGTCTCAGGCCGGCAGGAACTGCAAA
>JAODLL010067150.1:0-17166 GCA_026546735.1 Forbesichthys agassizii
GTTTGTCCTGTAGCGGTCTGGTTGTCCTGTAGCGGTCTGGTTGTCCTGTAGCGGTCTGTTTGTCCTGTAGCGGTCTGGTTGTCCTGTAGCGGTCTGGTTGTCCTGTAGCGGTCTGTTTGTCCTGTAGCGGTCTGGTTGTCCTGTAGCGGTCTGGTTGTCCTGTAGCGGTCTGTTTGTCCTGTAGCGGTCTGTTTGTCCTGTAGCGGTCTGGTTGTCCTGTAGCGGTCTGGTTGTCCTGTAGCGGTCTGGTTGCGTTTGTCTCCCTGTTCTGTCTGTTCTGTCTCGTGTTTGGTTATTCCCCATCATTTCCTTTCGTTTTATTCTGTAGTTGGGTTCTGGCTTGTTTGGTGCACCTTACCTCCTGTCTGCTGTCTTCCCCAGTCCGTCGGTGTCCCTGTGTTCAGTTGGTCTGTTCCATCTTGTGCCTGCCTGCCCCGTGTTGATTGTGCATTAGTTTCACTTGCTTCTCCTTTACTCCAACCCAGTGGCCTGTCTTGTGTTTGTCTATTTCAGTCTGTTTAGTCGCTTGTCCTTGTGGGTTCATTGTCGTTTATGGTTTGTCGTGTGAAGCTCTCGTCTCGTTGCCAGTCCGTATCTAGTCTGTTTAAGTGAGTTTAAGTTAGTTATTAAATCCTTTTGAAGCCGTGCCTTTGAGTCCTGCCGCCCCCACCCTGACAGACACGCATTGTGAAGCCTAGGGCATTGTTGTGGTGAGCGGTGTTTGCCACTTTCCATTTACGGAGCCAGGGCTGTGTAGAGGAACCAAATTACTTTTTCAGCACGCACAGAGAACGGCAAGCTAGCGGAATGCGAACAAATATTTGGTGAATTTGCCAAAAAAAAAGTATTACAGTAAGTATCTTACAATAGTTGACTAATGGAGGGGTGGCCCCTCAAAGGTTTCTTACCTTTTTTCCCATGGGGTTTTTTAAAGGATGTTTTTCCTTGCCATGGGGAGGAACAGGTTAATGGGGTGTTGTTTGTCCATTGTGAAATATAGGCTGTAAAGCCCTTTGAGACTGTATGTGATTACTACTGTATATAAATAAACTTGACTTGACTATACCTTTATACTTGCACATACAGATGCTAAACACACAAATGCAGATGAAAGAGAAAAATAAATAAGTACAAGTAAAATACCTAATGTGTCTAATAGCACAATGCTGTTTCAAAGACTCCTCGCAAAGGTGTGTACTCAGAGACGCAGATTTGGGGGAATATTCAAAACCATGTATTTATATACGTTTTAGACCTACTGTATGAATCTCCTTCAACATAAAACTTATGAGCCAGCTGCTTGTAATACTAGCTTCGGGCTTGGTTATTGCCCTCCTTAGCCTCCCAAGAGGTTTTTCACTACTGTCCAGATACATAGAGCTCCCCAGAGCTCACATATATTATATATTATTACTATTCCATTCTGCACGTGGTCCCGTCGAGTGAAATGATCTAGAGATGCAATATTTCCTTCTTTCTTAAAGGACACACTGCTTCAACTAACTTAAACCAGATGATCAATCAGGTATTATTACTCCCAGGATACCCTCTGTAATGATATATGTTGGATTGCGATAAATTCTCAGATGACAGCATTATTGTTTGCCCCTTTGGCTGCATTCTACCATAGGCCATGCGTTCTTCCCTTATTGATTATTGCTCAAGAATTCATTGTATGAGTCATTCTCCTATTGCATGTATCCATCTTGCACAGTACACTAACTCTCCTGTTCACAACACCAGTTCACTGTGTGTTAAAGAACAGACTTCAAAAGTAATGTGGTTTGTCTTTAAAGCTCTCCAAGGTATTGCTGCGAGGTATATCTCAACGCTTCTGTCTTAAATATCACTTGGCTAAGATGTATGGGCAATGGGGACTCTGATATAACTCCCAAGATTGTACAATTTCTTCTTTAAAATAAAGGATCAACTGAGCTTGTCAAAAGTTGTATACATTATTCCAACTTGCTTTTTCTTTTAGAAAATAAGTCCTGGCTTGATCCCAAAATTGTCTACCTGTTTTATTCACTTAGGGACAAACTGAGTGTCTATATGGCTTCATGCTGCTACTCATACTAAAACAACAACATCTCAGACCAATGCAAATGCTTAATAGGCCACACACACACACACACACACACACACACACACACACATACACGTGCGTGACACACAAAAAACAAAGACCAGAAGATCGCAGATTTCCACACAGAGATAGATGTCAATCTCTGATCAGGATGCCATTATTGCCATATATCTTTAGTTTGATGCTATGTTATTCATTTAGAATACCGTACTGCATATTAAGCTACTTTAATGCAGTACAATATCCTGTAAATAAATGTTATTCATTTAGAATACCGTACTGCATATTAAGCTACTTTAATGCAGTACAATATCCTGTAAATAAATGTTATTCATTTAGAATACCGTACTGCATATTAAGCTACTTTAATGCAGTACAATATCCTGTAAATAAATGTGCCTTCCCGCACAGCCCTCTCGCAGTCACGGATCCAGTAAACAACGTCTAGCCTCGGCATGAAGGACGAGCATAATGGTCTCTGATCCAACTGGCCCAAGCTGATTGCGGTCCTGGCCCCCTGTTCCGTCAGTGATCACATTAAGGGTTGGCAGCGACACAGCGCCCCCTGACTCAATGCCAGCATCGTCCCAAACATGTCCCCACCCGCCTGTGATGCACCCATCTCCCCGCTAGGCCTCTGTTTGGAAGCGCCATCTGCACCCTTCGCTTCTGTGCAGGAGCTTTGAAGTTTAGAGGAAGAACAAGACGAAAAAAAGAAGGAAACAAACGTGCTGCATTCGCCCCCGTTCGCAATCAACAACCCAGCCACTTCCTCTTTCCCTGTCGCATCAGCTCATTTTAATCTGCCACTTTTGCCATTCCTGCTGACAAACAAACATCCCCTCTTCCCGCCCCCCAGCAGGCTGTGTGTTTCCGGGTGCGTGAGCAGACCGTGCTTCCTTAATTGCCTTCTTTTCTGAGGGCTGTTGCTGCTTGAGCCCATGCCATGCCAGGGTATGTGTAAGCTATGTGGGTGAGACCCCCCACCCAGTAGCGAGTCCCTCCAGCATAGGGAGGGAGTGCCACCATCAGACTTGTTCTACTGATTCCCCCTCATTAAGAATCCTCTTTCCCATGGTCCTTTGCGTTCAGCAGACACGTTCCTCTCTGTGCCCAAATGAGCTCCTCTGGCAGCGGGAGGCCACGGCCATATAATTAGGAAAGCCTAGCGTGTTGTGTCAGTTCTCTGTGTGTGTGTGTGTGCGTGAGTGTGCATGCTGGGGGCTGGATATGCTTATTTAAAAGAAATGAATCAAAGAAAATTAATCTGTCAATTTGAATGTAACAAGTGTGCCGGTGTATTATTCGTGTTTATGACAACAACAGGGAACATTCAGGGCGTGGGACCACAACAACACAAATGTAGCCATAATAAGAATTTAAGTGCAATAGAAACATGTAGGAGCTCTTCTTAGAGAGCTAATTTGCTAATGGGCTGAGATTGCACAGGTTGTGCAGTGTCCCCAAGCAATGTGCTGCCATGCAGCGTTACAATAACAACCACAGACAAGGCTTGGACTCAAGGCTCTGAAATAACTTTCACACAGCTATTGTGGCTGACAACTCTCTCAGGAAGAGAACAAAGAAGTATAAATAAATAAGCGTGAGAGAATGGATCATGTTCCACTTTAAAAACGGTAGGGGTGGCAAATTGCCAGACAAGACCCCGGCTTGTCGGAGGCTACTATGCCTCGGATATTTGCCGAGTTCTGCTTTGAAGTCAGGGGCCTTGAGGGTGCTTTTCTATTTAATCTTCCACACCGTTTTCCCACACTACTGTACATTACTGTACATTACTCACATTTCTTTTAACAATTGAGCTTGATACATTTCTTCTCTTGACTGTGTTAAAGCAGATTTGAACCAATGCAAGCCTGTTGAGTAAACATAATTGAAAAGAAGAGGAAGCAACTATATTTCTACTACAATCCAGTAACGTGTCTGATTTGCATTGACTTTAAGCTATTAAGAAATGCCTGAAGGGGCCAGTCAGTTGGCTAATACATTCTAGAGAGGGGGTTGGGGGGATTAATTGAATCCCATTAGTAGAGTTTGGGCTGGACCACATGCACTAGAACGGAGAGTGTAACTCAGCTGTTTAATGTCCCTCGCAGGCAGGCAGAAAAGGCCCTGGAGGGAGATTAATGGTGGAGGGTGTAGGCTAGGCTAAAGATGGACCCTGCATGGCTGTCCACCCCTGCCTGCTTTTACAGTGAACACCACTATCCTGACTAATAGCCCACAGACCAGACACGTCATAAATAGTTCCTGATGGAAAAAGAGAAAAAAAACAACCTCCTTATACAGAGTTTATTCCATAGAGGGAGAGATAAATTAGGGTAGCAAGAGAGGAATCACGGGCGGGTTGAAGGGCCCTCAGACAGGCACATATAGGGAGAACATGCAACGAGGGCGGTGGCAAATTGGAGTCAAACAAGAACATTAGCAGGAAACGCTAATAACACAACTCAGAATGTGTCAAACACCACGGGGTAGGTTTTCCACGTTGTGCTGTATGCTGCAAATTTGTGATTTGCGATTGACAGGATATAACAAGGATGCTCATTTACAATTACACTCAACCGAGGAACACTGATTATATTGTGTTGGAAGTAGTGAGAACACACTTAAAACATGTCTTCCAGCTTACTGTGTTTCATGTGGAACGGATACCACAGTATGCAAATTACATCCTTCGTATTATATGAATAAAAATGTTTTTTACATTAAATATTAACTTGGCTGTCAAATATTACGGGATTAACACTGTGGAAATAATGTCTTATTTTAGCATGGATTATTGCGGTAAGCATGAAGCTCTGATCTTTCCCTACTGGGTGAATGGTTATAATTCTGCGTGAATGGGTCTGTATGCAACCTGACTCTAATCTTACGCTGATAAGGCAGGTCCACTGCTGAAAAGGCATTTCCTAAATCATTATACCAAATTCCATGGGCAAATCATCACGTATTGTAAAGCACTGCTCCACTGGCACGACTTTAATCAGCCCTATACATATATAGAGCAGAATGAGACTCTGTGGGGGCCGAGAGTGTTCTGCCGCTTCTGCCATGTCTGGCCGGCGATAAAGCCTGTTTGCTGCATGATTTGCATTGAGGCGAGAGTCGGCCGTGCATCAGCCCTGACAAGTTTTCTTATTGAAGGAGGGGACGTTGGAAGGCATGCCGTGCGGCGCAGCAGCTCATCAATACCGATCTGGCCCGCCAGTGCTTCTTCAAAAGGCCATTAATAATGCCCACTGCTCCTCCTAGTTCCCCGAGTCCTCCAAACAAGGAGGACAGGAGGAGGACACGGAGCACGGAAAGAAGCATAAAAAGATACACAATCAAATTTATATAAGTAGTACAAACAGCTTCTTAAAGAGGCACTTACCATATATTTATTCCGCCCATGTACCCAGATGATTCTAATTAGCACAACTCCAGAGATAGGTATGGCGAAGGTAATTATCTTAAGCAGCTGGTTTAGTGTGCACAGCTGGTGCAAATAAATACTTCTACTTCTTTAACCTGTGTTCTCCATCTGATATCTACGTTGTTCTTGGCCTAGTTCAATCACCATTCACACAATGTACAGCAGCTAGGGGTTCTGTTCCATGGCATGGTACCGACTTGATTCACTTTTGGTACCAAGTACATAGTTTTCCAATGCAGATAGTTTTCCCCCTCATTGTAACTGGCCATTATAGCAAAGACAGTATTTGAACCACTCCTGCCTCCTTTATGGATACTGTATGTACTGTAGTAGGTAGGCCTGTCACAATAACTGTTTTTGTTGGTTGAGAATTGTGCGATAAACATTAACCTTGAAGTGAAATTGTTTTCACACTTTTTTTAACGCTCTTGCCAGCAACACCTATGTAAATACAACCATATTATTGATGTTTAAAAAAAGATTGAGGTTATGTCCATATATTGCATGATGAGTCGATATAGTAATTTTTGTGACAGGCATAATCTGTAGTCACTGGTAGTAGTAGTTTATAGTTGATGTTGTAACTTTTCCCTGCACTGTTTGAGTGTCCTTCGATAGCCGTGTGTGGCCAACCGCTCAGAGACTTCACTGTAGACATTCTCGTTACATGAGTTGCCAGCACTAGCTGGAACCTTTCGTCAGCAACCAATAAGAGGAATGTCTCCTCAATTTACTTTGGCATGCTTTCATGGGCTGGCCTTTAATAAAAGATCATTTTTATACATTGCCTCCATTTCACGCAATTTTCTGACCAATTAGTATAGATGGGGGGTTATTGATTATTGATCAATCACAGTGCAGAATCGCAATATTAGTTTTGACAATCTTATAATCGATACTATCAGGTACCGTCCACAAATTGTGCCCAATGGAAAGAGTTTAATCGATTGGCGCTGATAATGTGGTGCAAAAGCGGCATAATACAGTAGAATTCATTAAAACCAAGATGACCCACCATGCTATGCGGCTGCAGCGGGTATACATACTCCATCGTAGGCTAGGATAGAGACACAGATTAAAAATCCTTCTGCCAGAGCTACTGCCGTCATTAATCACGATAAAAGGGGTTTGATGGCAGGTGTCCATAGTCTGAGATTGAAGAGTCTTCTGTGTTTCCGTGACCTTAACAAGAAAGGAAGTGTAACGCAGGAGCACACTACAGCTATTTCTCATCTAGCTCAGAGACAGACATTACTCTTCATGAAATAGGTATTAGGGATAGAGAACCCATCAAGGTTGTCCATGTCACCCTAATCTATTCACATATATTTATATAACCATTTCCATATCAGCCTCACTATCCTTTCAGGGTCAGTTAATTGGTAGCCCTCGCTTCCCTGCTTCCTGCTCAGCTATTCTTACCCCTTGTCCGACTTCCTGTGCTGTCTGCGTGTCACCTGCCCTTCCCGTGCTCGCAGCACTCAACAAGGGCACAGATGAACGCACGTGGTGAGAAAAGCCCAAGTCTAATTTCCCCTCCGACCCCTCCGTTCACAAAGAGAGCGAAGCGTGAGCCAAGATTGGCACCGTGGGGCATATGCTGTTGTGTGAAATTGTTTCATTACTGATCCACAATGGTTACAAGCCGTTCCCAGCAACCTAACCCATCCGCTCCCACCCACATGGGCAAATCCCAGTATGGGAAACGCAGATGAAGCGGTCCTGTGTGGTGTAGTGAATAAATGGGCATGAGACGTGGAGTGAGAGAGAAAGGATGTTAACCGAGGTAGCACAGGGAAAACACAAGGAACGGAGACATCTCAATTATATCTGCCAACAGTTTGTTAAGGGCTGGAACGCTGAGCTGTGGATCAGCCACTGTGGACAGAGCAGCTACTTCCTATTGGAGGGGGGCTCGGCCGCTTCTATTTGCATTTAATATTTCTATTTCCCCTTTTCCACAGACATCAATTACAGCCGCTGTCTACCGCAATCTGAAGCGTCTCTCTGAAGTCCATCACAACTGCTTAGTTAATGCTACTGTTACAGGTACTGCAAACAGGGGAGGCACCCGGTTAAAGGAAGGCTGATGAATAAAAACGTTTCCTCGTCTATACATTTTAGCAGAAATGACAGATAAACTCACCACGGTTACACATTAAAGTTTAATGAGCAGAGCAGGAGGACAACCCCCCCGGGTTGAAACTTGCTTGACGCAGTTGTGTCAAGGCTATTCTGCAGTGAGGAATATTAATCTAAGCACTGACCTAAATAGTTTACCAGACGTTTTATATGTCTATTTAGTGGTGATTTAATTAAATCACAAGATCATTTATCTTCTGAGTTGCTGTCCTCTATGCTTTAGATGTTCTTTGCCTAGGCACACATGAGTGCATTTTCACAGAACATTAGAGTGGCCATTTTCTAAGGAAGATATTTTGTGTTAGTGACATGGCAAGACTTTCTGTAAAAACAAATCAAAATAGAGCCACAAATACATATTATAACATATTTATAAAGCTTTCTACTGTAAATATGTTGTCTTTTTTCAATGATGGTAATGGTGTGTCTGGCTATGCTACACGCATGACTGCAAGATGTCACAATACCCCCATCGCCCTCCATCCTATAGGGCTTCAGTGTCAATTAATTTCCATACAATCAAGTGTCAGAAATATACAGAATAACTAACTCAAAGATAACTGAACTCAATCATGCATAAACACAAACCAGAGAATAGGCCTATAGCTGTTATTACCACAAGGCCTTGGTGGTTGTTCCCTATGGCATTTCCCCTGCCCTATATTTGTCTTGTATGGCTCGCTACATGTAGTTCGTTTTGCACCGGGACCTGGGGTTCACCGCGGTTGGCCTCCGTGGCGCCTGCTCTGACATGGATACTTTGTTCCTCTTATTTACTTCCTCGCTTGCAAAAATGCAACAGGGGTGGTACGTGGATTGAATACAAAGTGGCGCACGCAGGCGCATCATCCCGGCAGCCGGTCAGCGCTCTCCCGGCCCCAAAGCGCCGGCGTGGCACCTGCTCTGCTATACCCTCCTCGGGGTCTTCCGCACAGCTGCAGGGGCCTTACTGAAACATGAACGTCACTAAAGCCTACGACGTTCACACCGCTAAATACAAAACACAAATACACTAAATGCAGAGGCAATTATCCACATGAACACCACAAACCTGACTAAAACGACTTTCATAAACACCACCTCACCAGTGGAATTCACACACACACACACACACACACACACACACACACACACACACACACACACACACACACACTGTATACATAAACACAAATGCCATGCTAAACCTAGTTAATAGGGCATCATACCCACAGAAATGAGAACCCCCTACTGAAAGAGATCAGTGCTCCTGGAATGGCACAGATTTTGCAAATCTTAATTAACGCCCCCCTCTCACCGTGGGCAGGGAGGAGAGTAAGGCTTTGATTCGCACACCCTGTGGAACGCTCCATCCTTCCGCCCTTTACCCTGAGACGCTCTGTCTCCTGCTCTTCTTTGTTAGCAGCGCATCCGATTCTCATCTTTCAGAGCCGTACAATGAGGAATGAGGAGGCATCAAGCCTCGTCTCAAGCAGCAGCCAGAAACCAGGCAGACATGAGTTATAAATCCTCATTCTGTAATAAGGAATTGTTTTTGGTGGCAACAGCCTTCATATTGTATCAAAACAGTCGTTCTTCAGTTTGGTCTCTCAAGCACCGAGCAACAAGCCCTTAAGGCATGTGGGAAATAACACTGTAGTTTATTAGGATTCTAATCATTAACCTCCTTTATTCTAGGAATCACTTTTGCCAAGTAGGTAAATATTAAATAGTCTCATAGAACAAGCTTTTACTTGCGAAAGTCTGGGACATAGCCTTGGCTAACGGCATAGATATGCCTACTTGACAGGAGAGGTTCTGACATTAAACTCACTGAAGAATTTGTTTAGAACTAACTACATAACTCATGTGTTATGTTAGTACAGTAGGCTCTATGACTACTATTATTAAAAACAAAGTAAAAACTGAAAGTACAAAATAAAGCTCTTCACTATTGGAATGACTGTAGGTATAAGGTCTTCAGTCATGTCAGTGACAATGAATGCTTATAGAGGTCTATGTATCATACAACAAAAACACCAGTGGCTTATGTCACGTAGTACAAATGAACACAAGTATAAGAGTATAAATAAGTTCATGTGGAGAGATGGAAGCCAGAAAGCAAGGAAGAAAGACAGACCAACACTGTTTGTCACGCTTGTTTACATGTTTTACAATGCACAAGTAAACCTACAGCGCACACATACTGTACACACAACTGAGAACTCTCATTTTTGTAAACATATCCGCAAACCATAAAAGCAATAATGAAAAACAAATATCCAAGCAAACAGTAGGAGCATAACAATTCCTGGTTCACAAAGTGAAACCACTTTGTTCTTCACAAAACAACAGAGCAAGATAAACAATGGGTAAAGCGTGTCATTTTACTAAAGCAGAGATGGCACATTTACAAACAGCAGCAAACATGCGGTGATTTGCATATGACACTCTAGAAATAGACTTGCAGATGATTGGACCAACTACCGCTTGGTGGTGAGTTTAACCACAGCCACTGGGAGACTATTGGACCAATATTAACCAGACCAGTGCCAGACCAGTGCCAGACCAGTACCAGACCAGTACCAGTACCAAGGCAAAAACTTGAACATAGTAACCCCCTGGATGCTTATTGTTGTCCTTACCCGGTTGATTAACAGTTTTGAAATGAATGTTTGCAGACTGTAAAGCAAATGTAATCTTAGAGGCGGGGCTTGCGATATCAATATGGTTTCATTCAGTCTTGCCACTTGCTGTCTTGTTGTCAATGTCACCTCAACCTAAAAGCCCCTCCATTTCTCCATGAAATGACAAATACAATGGGATGGGTTTGCATGAGACAATTACAGGATATATTACAGGAAGTGTTTGCACTCCGGTGATTTCTGATCATCGCCAAGAAAACTGCCTTGAAACTCCAGCCTCGACAACACCGCAGACCTGCCGAGCCCCGGCACTGCCATGGCAACGGCAGCTCACGGGACAACACGCCTTACAATAGCAGAAGAAGAGGAGGCGAGTAAAGTGCCTAGTGGCTGGAGGATGTAATGACCTCCTCCGGGGGCCCCGCTTCTGACTCCACGCACCCCACATTCGGCAGGTGTTCCCTGGACACCTGCACCTCCCCAGTCCCCTACCCACACCAGAAGCAGTGCTACAATCCTCAGCTAGCCTCGGCCACAATGATAACCACTGCAGGGCCCTTGAAGCTTAGACAGTGTGCAGAGCAACAGGACCGGATTACAATGACTAGGGGTGCATGCTGCTTGTTAACATGGACAATACAGTGGCTTCCACCAGCCATCTGGGCTGAATGGGGCACTCAGGGCTTCACACTGGGCACAATGAGTGTGTGTGTGTGTGTGTGTGTGTGTGCGTGCGTGTGTGTGTGTAAGCATGCGCAGAAGATTATGTGTCCCATCTTCGGAGCATTAAACAAGGAATGAAAGTTTATGAAGGGCTAATATCCATTACGACACTTAAGCTGCTGCACAGATCACGTTTTAATGTCTTCCATCTACTGTAGCATTCTTGCCAGACCCTGGTTCCACCAACCACCCTAACCCCCCCCCCCCAGGATTTCGTACTAATTTGCCATTCAAACACATGCGCTCTCCAGAACAGCTGTCAATAGTGGTCAAGCGCGGATCCACGGGCTTGTTTTCGATCATTCTGTGCCGCGAGACATCTGGCTCCCGCGGTAAGCATCTACGATTCAGTTGAGAAAACATGGGAAGCATTTGGACATAACATAGTATATTAGCGAGCAACTAAGGCTATACAATATGGCCAAAATGTATATCGCGATATATTTCAAAATTTTGGTTGATGCGATAGAATTCCGATATGATATGGATATGAACAATATAAAAGCCTCAAGAACGGCTAAGAATGCCCACAATGGACTTAATCTAAAAAAAACCTACATTTGCCAAGTCTATGAAATCTATTTGTATAAAACTATATTATTTAAGATATAAAAAAGTAAATGTTCACATGTAGCCTTTATACAAACAAGAAATGTTAAATCACAGTCATAAACACACAACTCTTAACTCGTAATAACTTTGTTATTGTGTTACTGGTTAGTATAATTTTTAAAGGCTATATTTATGTCTGCCAGTAGGTGTCAGTAGCGGTTCTGGTATGCGATTGACTGGCACTGCAATCCCACTTACAAGTGACTTAGCCAGTTGTGTTCTATTCTTCCTGATGGCCTTGAATACAATGAATATACATACGCCTGTGCCCTGAATGTAAGTCAGTGACAAATGCTGTAATGTATAGCCAGCCTATCGATATATCGGTAATGTGTTTAAAAATCATATCACCGTTATTTACAAAATGTATCACGACTTGGACTGAGCGTCAATTACAGGGAGGAAATGTCCGCAGACGGCTTGACCGCTTCAAACACACACTCACACAAAAGGACTATAATGATCCAGCAATGCTAGGTGCCAGCAGAAGGGCAGATCCGACTATGGCTCCTGTCACCACCAATACCCTCAGAAACCAGTGGAGCGCTCATGGGTGATAATGCCCACAGACTCTGGGTGTAGCTGTGGGAGATTGGGGATCGGGAGCGCTCAACCATGGAGGAAATAGGTGAATGTGGGGGGAGGAGCTGTCAATCCAAGGTATCGTGCCACTAGCTCCCGGACGCCATGTTCCATCACCATCCCTGGGACCTCTTACTGTAGGCTCAGCATGCTAAACATGTTTACATCGTCATATCTCTTCCTGCTCTCTTCTACAGTCACCTGCCCGGCCCACAGGACCTCTACATCACTCTCTTTTCTCTCTAATCTGTGAGTGAAGGCAAAGTAGGCGGGAGAGAAAGAAAAGCAAAGCCAAGTTAAATAGTCAAAAGGGATGTGCGTGCGTGTGCATTTGTGTTTGCGAGCGTATACTCCAGACCCACACTGGCGACGAAACAATCAGGCTTGGAGAATAAGCGTGTTCGATCATCTTGGAGTGTAATGAAAAATAGCATTAACAAAGCCTCTGGAGTACATGGGTTAATAATAAGTCCTAAAGCCCCCCCAAACTGTCTAGACTCCATAAAGGCACCATTGCTGGTATCTATATGGCACACTACAGATTAGTACAACTGCCGTTTAATAGATTGCTAAGAGAACAATCGTGAATCACTGAGTGCATACCAATACCTTGTACATGTCACTGTTTGTCTATGAGTTGTCTTCCATTTTGCTGCTAAAGAAACAATAAGGTAAGCAGAAGACAGATGTTAGCTTGAGGGCTTCACACCGCATCTTCAGCATTAATATTGCTTTGTATCTTAACAATCATTTTGTCTAAGTTGTTTTCAAAAAAGCAATCATTAGGGTCCCTCCCTAGGCCACTGTTAAATGACAAAATGAAATGGGATAATCTAATGAACACATGGAAAGACAATTTAAATGGCCAAGTCTAGCGAAAATAGAAATGGGAAGTGCATGTGTGTATAAACACTGTGTGGACAGCATCTGTAACGTGATATATAATGGAACAGCCATTTGCTAGCATGACCACTCAAAAATTGGTCCGATTTTATCCTCAACAAACCCCGCTCCCCCCACGCCCAGAGCCGAGGAGGCATTCCATTAACTTAACGGTCTTATCATTTATCATGTCATCTAATTTGTGATTGTTATATAGTGTGCAGACCTGTGGGCCTGTTTCACTGAGCCACATTACTATCACCAGACAGCTACAGAGCAGTTATTGGAGCTATAACATATGTTATTATCTAAATAAAAAAGATATATATATATATATTCATATTTATAATTTTTTTTATAAACACCCATGCTTCACCATCCAAAAAATCTGCGGATTTATAAATATTTAATGGATATTATTTTAGTGGTTTGAAGAGATCAGGTGATTTGGCAGCCAGATAGCGCATTTAGCATCTGCTAAATGACAAAATGTAAAATGTAATAAAACTGGAAGGAACTCGGGAACTAATATAGAAGATACAGACAGACAGACAGACAGACAGACAGACCGACACCAAAATAGAAAAGTAGGCTACGAGTAGAAACTGCTATTTCTAATTAAGGGGTTTTTCACTGAATTATTATTCAGTCAAAACCCCTTGGCAGTTACACACAGACACAAACAAACAAACACACGCACAGTCAGGTGAGATGACAGATTGTATTGTCACTCCAGGGACTTGTTGCAGGATCACTCAAGTGAGCTAAAGTGGATCAACTGTCTTTAAATGAGAGACGGAGGTCGGGAGAGCACAGGTTACATGTTTGCAATGGCTTTCAGTACCACTAGTGGCGGTAAGCTGTCATTACACATATCTCATCAGTGCACTATCCTCCTGAATCACACGTTCTAAATGTGGAGAAACAACAAGAATGTGAAACACAGGGGTTTGTGCAATGGAGGTTACTTGTTGAGATTCTCCACGTCCACACACACACACACACACACACACATGTACACAGCAGGTACAGATGGAGAAATGACAGAAAGTGATGAGTCAGCGCCCTATTCACCCTCAACCACAACCAACCCCCATCCCTCAACACTGCATTGACAAGATGTCTGCAATTACCTCGATTTACCCCCCGCAAACCTCTGAAAGCTCAGGTGCAGCCACATCTCGTACCCCTTCCCTATCTGCACGACAGCTCTCTCCTCCACTATACCGCCCGCCCCCCACCACCCCCACTGTGCAGGAATTATCCCGCGCCCGCCTATTTTATTACAGCTGTGAATCTGCGTGTCTAGACGGCACCCCTCTGGGCTTCATCAACCCGCGGCTCAGCGCAACCACGGAAACGAGGGTGAAATTGCAGGATGTAGGCTGGCGGATGCGAGGGCGAGGAGTGATGAAATCGGAGATGATGCTCCTGCAATGACGCGTCATGCTTTTGTGTACCGGAGATCATTTATCCCGAACGAGGCTGCCATTCAGGGGCGAACAACAACTTCACCAGGTGACAAACACTGAAGATCTCCAGGAAACAGGAGCGGCCCATTTCATCGCAAGCATGTATCTAAGCATGCATTACGCACAAACACACAGGTCTATAGAGTGTATTTTTGACTGACAGGCTAACTGATATCAACACAGTGGCAATCACAAACACAAAAAACTGATATGAAACTATCACAAACACCAAAACAAACAATATAGATAAGATAACATAAACAGGCAAACTGATACAGACACAGCGCTGTATAGATATGAACACAGTGAAAAACAGAGGCACAGTGGCATATGTGCACACATTCTCACTCAGGGAAGTGTGCACACACCTTTAAAGCGGCTCTGAATATACTGTGTAGCTTTATTTTAATGAATACCGCAAGACTCAATTAGCCGCTGGAGATACGTAATCCTCCTTTCACTAGGCGTGAATTGGAGCGTTTGGCATCTTGAAACCACACAGTCGCGCATAGCTCTCCAACTATTGATTTGGAAGCTGGAAGGGCTTAAAGACGCCACAGCTAACACCATTGTGTTACTTCATATCCAGAGAAATAACGTCTCAGAAGCTGTCAAAATGCTCTGATAACTCACATTGCTTCAGTAGCAAACTGTGTTTCTTGCGTGTTTCATATAGAAATGCACGTGCGGAAAGGACTACGCGTCAAGCTAAGTAGCTGGTAAGTAGAAATCCCCAGTCTAATTGCTAAAGCTTCGTCCTTGTACTAGCAAACAACAAGGAGAGATTCAACAATTGGTCTCAGTCAGACAGAGGGAGACTGAATCTGAGGCAGGTATTAGATGTGGAGAAAATAAACCCTGGCTAAAATTCGCCGTTGAATTCTGACAGTTCCTCTTTCGTCAGCATAACCCATCTGACAATCTTAATGTCTACGCTCCCCCGCGCAATGTTGTTTTTTTTGGCCTCTCCTTTGGAAAATACGAGTGCCGGAGAATACTAAATGTGCTGTTTTGTTTACCCGACCGCTTCCAGACGTTCCCCCATAAAGGCGGAACAGATCGTCGTGTCTGCATATTGGGTCGAGGGAGCCAATCCTATCTCACATCTGAGGTCATTAGCTGTCACCGGGAATGTAAAAAATGGCAGCAGTTTCCTTTAAATCCCTGTGGTTCATGCAATATTCACAAACCACTGTCTGAGCGGAGGCTCTAGGATGGCAAAGGTTTTCCCTGGGAAGGGAGGGAGCAAGACCACTCGAGGGCCACCATCAGTGCGCAAAGTCACATGCCCTCAATTAATCTCTGTCAGCATGGACAGTGTGACCTATACCTGTCCGCTCTTCAGGATGGGGTTTAATGCTTTTTAGCATCTACTCAATTTATGGCTAGGGCCAGTGGCAACACGCTAAGCCTCTTGGTGAGGCGACATATTGATTTAACAGCAGAAAAAGTAGGCCTTTACTCAGCCATTCACTGAGTGGGGTGTACAAGTCTATCAGTCCCTCGACCAATTCACTTTAATGTGCAGCGGCCTTCCAATGCAGATTAGAGGAAGAGTAAAAATAATCTATCTCTGTCAATTCTCTCTCTCGCTGTCAGATGCGGCCATATAGATCTCCCTCTCTCTCTCTCTCCCTCCCTCTCGCCCTCTCTCCCTCTCTCTCTCATACAGTTGATGGTCCGTGTGACATCAGCTGCCCGCCGTCATTAGAGAGCTCAGCTCGGTCGTGAGAAGACATCAAATAAACAGGCTCAGGCAAGGAGGTCAATGAATTAGGCGGCGGCACTGTCATGTCTGCAATGCTGTTTGAGGACGGTCGGTGTAGACCTCAGCTCTGCGACAGCAACACCATAAGAACCCTTTTCTCACACACACACCATTGCAACCTGTTTTTTTCTTTGAGGTAATGATGTTTTTGGCCCTTATCTATAATGTAGCATTGCCACGGCAAGAATCCCGGAGACCTCTCCGGAAACGTTGTGAAAGGAGGCACCAAGGACACTGCCGGGCTCTAATGATGTGCCCGGTGTTCGACGCACGTGCCAAACGCCGCCATTTTATTTTTTCTTTCCCCCCAAACGAAGAGACTGAATCATGTTTGTCACTTGAGGAAGGCTTTGGACACGATCACATCCCGCTAATGGCCTGCCAGCGGGGAAAAGCCAGCGCAGACAAGCGGAGCGCGACGGAGGCATGAGCTACACATACGCGGGCCTCGTCATTATTATCTCTATGTCTGTCTCTCTGCGTCCGCCTGTCCACCAGGGCACAGGATAGCACCTCACCCCCTGGTAGCAACACAGAGAGATGCAGGAGAGAGGGGGCCACAACTTGTGTGTGTGTGTGTCTATCAATGGACCGGACTGCATTTACATAGCGCTGACCAACCTTCCGGCCACTCAAAGCTCTGTACAGTATTTTGCCTCAAATTCACCCATTCACACACACACACACACACATTCATACACCAGTGTATTGACCCAATCACAGGTGTATTCACCCATTCACACACACACATTCATACACCGATGTATTGACCCAATCACATGTGTATTCACCCATTCACACACACACACACACACATTCATACACCAGTGTATTGACCC
>JAODLL010067161.1:0-17165 GCA_026546735.1 Forbesichthys agassizii
ATGAAGAGTTAGTATATATTTAACAAAATGTGTTTTTGAGAAGAAAATGATCTATTTGGCCAATTGTGTTTTGTAGGCGTGAGTCTGTGTTAAGAGTTTAGAAAAAGTATCTGAAGTATGGGTAAGCGCTTGTTAGCGATTGAAAAAACTGTATTGTGTCATAAGTATCGTGATAATATCGTATCGTGGAGCCTCTTGTGATTCCCACCCCTACTGTGTATCCTAGCCTTCACCACCATGTTCACTTTATGGATATAGGCAGGTGGTCACAAAGATGCCGTCTCTCTCCCCACCGAGCACAGAGAGAGATTCATGGGAGGAGGGAGCAGGAAGAAGGGCTTGCCACTCCACTACTTCCTCCAGTGTCCCCATACAGATGCCCGCTGTACGCCACAAACATACAAAGAACAGCCGCACTCACTGTTGATTGTCCATCTCTCTGGGACGCGCACACATACACACGCACACACACACACACACACACACACACACACACACACACAGCACACCACAAACAGACACAAATAAACACCACACACACAGACACAATACACACATCACATACAACACACACAACACACAACACACATACAGTACACACCAACACACACAGACCCAACACGCACACACACACTCACAGAGACAACATACAACACACACATACACAACACACACACATGCACATACACAACACACCACACACAGACAGACACAACACATACAACACACATACAGTACACACAACATACACTAACGCACACACACAACAAACAACACACACATAGACAGTGTGCCTCCTGCTCTCTTCAACTGCTTCCCTTCAGCTGATGTCTGTGTTGCTGACATGCTCCGTGTGACTGGGAGCTTGTTTGGACCGTCGATAAGGAGGCCAGGACTCTGGCATTGATAGCCCGCCATGGCAGCTGCTCTGACAGCAGATAAGGTGCAAGGTTGATGTTTGAATGCTAATGCATGTCAGAGGAGTCAACGGTGGCTTTCAAGTACAGAGAGGCAGCGGGGGAGCCTCGCGCTAGCTAGCCAGCTAGCTTGCACAACACGATGTGTCCGCTCACAGCCTGGGGATGATGACTAAGCGCTTTCCATCGTTTCCATGGCACCATGTGGTGTGCCTGTATGCTTGGCCCAGTGGTTCTCACGCTGCCGGTTCACCTTCCCAAAGGGGGCGGCCGAGTAAAATCGCTCATGTAAATAAATACATTAATTCGTTTATTCAATCAAATGGCTTCATTTAAAAAAAAAAAAAACATTTGTGTACACAGTGAGCACACCACCACAGACAATGTTCAATTTGAATTTCAACTTGGAGTGTGGAGTTCCCCTGTCAGTTGTTCCCACAAAAAGGCCCTGAGCTAATTACAAAGGAGTGGCATTCCAGTTAGATAAGCAGTGATTTATAGGCTGCAGATATACAGCAGTCATGATGTGGCAGCTGAGCTGCTTGAAAAGCCTCGTTCTACTAATTGGCTCCTCAGACAACAGGAAATTACAGTTAGAAGGTCAAGGATCTTCCACGGAACACCCCCAACCCCAATGCTGAACATTACAGTAATGACCTATATGTGTCTGTTCACCTGATGGCCGGTTTGAACAATTGTTTCATAGGTGTGCTAGTTTTGAATTACCTGACAAGACCAGATATCTATTTCTGTTACTGTAAGACACATCCATCTGGGTAGCCGTCTATTGAAACGGATTCAAGAGGGCAGGCGCTTTTAAAAAGATACTTTGCATGTGATTGGACGAACTTGTGAACCAGCAGTTTGTTGTTATCCACTCTTGCGGTAGTGTTGGCAGTAGAGAAGTCAGAAGCAAAGAAAAGCCTTTTCTATTCTAATAACTTCTAATAAAGCCAATGCTATATTGTATTATCACTAGGCGTTTTAGACGTCACACCTGAACCACGCCCGTAGCTAAACTATGATGGGCAACACACAAGGTTTACCGGCCTGAATCACCTCGATTTCCAAGCTGTCCAGACTGATTCTCGTGGCAAAGTGAAACTGAAAGCTTGCGAGATCAGGATTGTGTATGGTTTGAAAGGCAGTGCTTTGAAATCGCAAAGAAGTGGCATTGTGTTGGATGTCTGCGTCTAATGTAGATATTGTGTGTTTAGCACTTTGCAAATCACTGTGTAGTGTTTTGAACAAGGTGTGACTGAGAATGTGCTTATAGTTGTGTATATCTGGACTGTGGATTTGCTTCCCATGAGGAAGGTTTCACTAACTGTGTGTTATATAACATTTCAGTGTGTAAGCAATCAAAACAAACTGGAAAAGTTAGATATAAGGGAGGAATGTGAGGCCCATTGCAATATACTGACACACTGACAAATTGAATGTCCTTGATGGCTGTGTATTATTGTGTATTTGTGTGGGTGTGTGTCACATGGAACAGTGCATGGGTGGTGTTGAACTCGTGCTGTGAGGAACAGAAACATGGTGTGCACGGCTCATTTACCCGCCTAGGCAAGGCTGCAGTTTGCTGAGATGGGACAGCCATCCTCCACCGTAACTCCTGATGGCTTCCCCAGGGGCAGTGCGTGCAGGTCAGGGAGGTTGGAGTACCCGGAAGGGAGGCTGTGACTGCGGCCTAGCCCTGTGTGGATAGCAGGCCAGATGTGAGCTCCAGCTCAAGCTGTGGATGGTTCAGGGGTGACTAAATCACAGCATTAGGGTTGGTTAATCTCATGCAGATTCCCATACACAGCATAGCTCATGTGAAGAAACCCTCTATAAAATCTAATAGGATCATTGTTGAGTAAAAATTAAACAGTATATGCAAAATTCACCTTTTTTAAGGAAAGGGATAAAACTGTCCAGTTTCTCTTCTGGTGGTTCTCCTCTCAAGACATACATCTATCTCTATGGTTACTTCATGAAAGAAATCTATAAAATGCAGTTTCTCATTACATATAGTATAACAGGGTTTTCATTCAGTGTTTTCATTCAAATACAATATGATGTATTGTACTGTACACATATTGTAAATACAGTACTACATGTTCATTATATAGAGTAGAATAGAGTATTTCTTACTCTTTTCTCATCTCATCACTTTGGGCCACTTAAGCCTTGTCGAGTACCATGAAGGAAATTAGAGTTTGAGTATAGGGTTGGGCTGATACAAAATACACTCGTGCCTTGGCTGTATCACACCATCTCGATGTTTATCTGGAAATGCAATCAATGTATTATGCTAACGCAATGCTAACAACAGCAAAACTGAACTCACTTTGCTGTACCTGCAGCCTATGGTGCCTTCCGTGATATGATTGGTTGTTCGCTAGCTGACGACAATCGCCGTCTGTCCATCTCTTGTGTGAATTTTATAAATCCTGCACAGTAGCGGACGGGACTTTGCAGAGGCCTTTCCGCAAAGTCGGAGCTTGAGGCCTCGTCCCTAAATCCAGTTTTTTTTTTCCTTTTATTTACTATATATATATATATATATATATATATAGGCCTAGCAGTAGCGTAACCAGAAATGTGCGTGTGGGTGGGCGTACATGAAACTAGGTGGGCTATAACAATTTGTCTAATAGGCCTATTACAACTACGATGTAGCCTAGTAGGCTTTTTGTGCAAGTAGGCTACAAGCCTAGTAGTATGATATCACTCACTGTGAAATACATGTAACCACAGCCAGATATAATCACGCACGCACGCACGCACACACACACAGTCTGTGGTCCTCTTGCTGTCCTTCTGTACCATCATTACAGCCAGCAGATGTTTTCATGTTGAGACCTTGGAACGATATTGTTCCTCCTATGTCTTATGGTGCTGTTGTGGTCTTGTGTGATGAATGGCCGTAGCGCTTGTACTGTATAGCAATGCAGCGGTGCGCACGCAACACACACACAACTGTGTGTGCATTGGTTTGTTGTTTATGGGCCCATCCATGCAATCTAGCATTCCCAATGTAATACTTAGCAAAGGTCCTTAAAGTAAATCTATTGTAATTACTTAACAGAGGCTTTTTATTTTTTCCATTAATTCAGAGATTATCTTCCTATACTTAAATTTTATGACTTCATGTTTAGTGGAAATTAGCCACCACTGGTCTTGTAAAATATCAACTCAAATCAAAATGTAATCACAATAAAGACACATATTTCATAACAGAAAATAAATGCACAGACTAAGAAGGACTCAGCCTTCCTATACTGTATACAGTATGCACACAGTTATAAACACAATGAATCAGAATTATACTGATCATTCTGGATGTAGTTGGATTAAACTCATACTGTAATAAGACATGTGTAGATTAACAAGTACTGTAATAGTTATGAATACATTGACTCTGATTTGATTTAATAGAAACAAAGAAAGGCCGTAAACTCTCAGTTCTGCATATCTTTGAGTTATAGATATAGCCTTTTCACTGACTTTTGTAAATCAATATTTGTATCATATATGCAAATAGAAGCATCAAATACTGCTCTATGACTGAGTGCACATGTCTTTTGAAACAAGAACACTAATAGTTTCTATACAAAGAACACAATTTTTCTGTCAGCCCGCAATGTCTACTCATATTTACTGATGTGAAGTGGTTCAATTCCACAAGCAGTTTGGTTGGTAAGGTGATTTGCTGAATAACGTTCCCAGACAAGGAATGCATTAATAATGCATATTATAGCTTCCCATTGGCTAGCCTCACATATACAGTACATATGACTATAGGGAGTAGTAGTCATTCTAGGCTGTCTGGATGGATGTGAACATGACCATCTGAACAAGAATGAAAAAGAACAAGAACACAACAAGAGAGAGATGATGATAAAACAGACCTTGCCTAACCAATATATTAGCTAATTTTCAAACAGAAAGGGGCTCAGTGGTAAAGCATGGATATCATTATGTTTGTAAAAGATCCATGGCAATTCGTTGAAATTACTCCCAGTTTTTCATTTAAAGCCCTGCGTCTTCGCAGGCCTGAAAAGGCAAACAGTTCCACAGAACCAGTTGAAATCCAAAGTCAACCTGACATCGCTACTTCCACCTCAAATTGAGGGGACCCCATACAAATGTATCCGTATGCAAACACACACAAACATACATACAGTAAATGTTTTGTGCTCCTGCCAGTCATTATTTTCTAGTCACTTCTTTGACTAGGAACAGCAGTGTCCTTTTACATTGACCGCAGATCACCAGTATCCTCTTTGTGGCAACTTTAAAGAAGTTGTATGTTGTTAAACGTTGACATTTGTGCCAGTCACATTATTCATTTTGCAGTATCTTAAAAAATCTTAATCTTAAATCCTTATTTTGTACAGTATAATCTTAGAAAAAACTCAAAGATATGTTTTTGCTTTTAATAAACAGAGCTGACAAGTAGACATTTTGGCTAATTAAGCTTGTGACGCCATAATGTCAACAGAATTGTCTCATTTGTTCTGTCACAAAATGTGTTGACATGAATACTGCAATAAAGGAGAGATAAGAGAACGAGAGATACTTCAGCTGTAGCACATGCTAGGAAAGAGTAAATACTATTTTAAACCTTATTTCTGTTCCATGGATACAGTTAAATGCAAGGTCCGTCATGCTTGCTAACTTTCCTTGTGAAGCAAAGTGTGGTGCTACGGCTTTGTTGATACGAGTGGTGTTCGCTACTTTGTTTATGTCAACCTACTATCTACGGAGCTATACTATACACAGGGCTGTGTCAAAGTATCAGATAATTTTTTCAACACAGAGAACGGTACACCAGCAAAATGCGAGGAGATATTTGTTGAATTTTACAAAAAATGTCTTAGCTTACATTTAGCTTGCAATAGTTGATGATGACTTTTATTCAGTTTTTGCAAGTTAGGATGTACACATTACTGCAGAAAAACAACATGCAACAAAATGCATTAGGTCACTAAAATTTACATGAGGCACAATATAATACAAAAGTTTAGCTTACTGTGGTGAATATAGAATAAGCTGTTAAAAAGTGCTCCAGGCATTCTATAATATACAGTATATTGGGCATATTCAGCGACAATAGTCAGTCTTTAAGACTGGTGAGAGATACTGCTGCAATTTGTCTATTTCCATCAGCATTCATAATTTAAAGCATGGAGCTATTTTAGGTGCATTGTAGCAAAATGTGTGCTGTGTGAGACTAAACTAAATCTCAAAACTAGGATGATGACTGGTAATGGCTCCCATTATAAATACATGACCATGGCCTGATTTGCCTCCCATAAACAAACACTTCCCGTTCTATATTATTTTCTCTCAATCTTGTTTGTTTATTTTTGTATTTCCATTTCAAGAAAGACACTGCATTTCTCCCCCGCTGCAGCTGACATTCTTACACTTTATGTACACAATATGTTTCTTATGCAGACATGGAAGGAGAAAACATAAGTCATTCAATTCATCTCACTTATCTATTGCTACAGTGATGATACTTTTAATATTACATAACATGTAATATAACATTTTATAACATAATATAAAACATTTTGATAATATGTATACTATAGTATTGGACATATGACTAAGGCAGCAATATACATTTTAAACAATATACAATTTAAAAAAAAAAAGGAAATATATACAAATAAAAATAATACATGCGTGTTGGGAGGGCAGGGGATTCAAGTGAGAGTGGAACAAAGGGTTAAATAGGCAAATTTGAAGAGATGGATTTTGACAAAAGAGGTGACCGTGGTGGCATGTCGTATGTGCAGGGGAAGGGTGTTGCAGAGTCTGGCCCGAGCCCCCATTGTGGAGAGGGTGGAATGAGGGGGGGGGGGGGGGGTGACGAGAAGACCTTAGAGGAGGAGCAGAGACATCGGGAGGAAGTATATGGCAGGAGAAGGTCAGAGAGGTAGGAGGGAGCCAGGTTGTGAAAGGGCATATATAAGGGTATTTGAGGAGGAGCGTCTTGAAGTCGATACGGAATTGTACAGAAAGCCAATGAAGTTGAATCCTAACTGGAGTGGTGTGATCAGTTGACCTTGTGTTTGGGAGGATTCTAGCAGCAAAGTTCTGAACTAGTTGGAGTCGATTGAATAATATGCTGGGTATGCCAGAGAGAAGAGAGTTTCAGTAATCTAGGCACAATCTAAATCACAAAGGCGTGGATGAGGGTTTCAGTGCTTGAGAAGGAAAGTGAAGGACATAGTCTAGATATGTTTAGGAGATGGAAGAAAGATGCCTGGATGATGGTTTTGATGTATTATTCAAATGAAAGGGAGTTCTCAAATGTCACATTAAGACTTTTGGCAGACTTTTGGCAGACCAGCAATGTTTGGAGCCAATTAGCAGGACCTCGATCTTATTGCTGTTAAGTTTAAGGGTGTTTATATCCAATTATGAATGTCCTGAAAGCAGTTGGTGAGAGAGATGGGATGGGGTTGTTGAAGTTGAAGTCGGGCGGTGGCGAACCTGGTGGCGACCACCCCTCTGGGCTAGGTAGCTTCTGCTGACCAGACAGTGACAGCCCTTTGGAGTCCCTTGGTGGCAAACCTGGGGGCTTCCACCATTCAGGTTTGAGCGGCGGCAGGCCGGACAGTGACCGCCCCTTGGACGGTGGTGGCAAATCCGGCGGGGATGGCCCCACTGAACTGGGCACTGGTTCCTTCAGACACTACACACATCGTATCTTGGTCACCTTGACATGATTTATGGACTTGCCTCTGAATAAATAATCTGCCACTGCACTTGAGAATCGTGAATATGTGACTAGCGCTGAGATAGAAAGATATGGGCCAGAGCATAAGATGTGAAACAGAGGCAGGCTTAGAAATGGTTTAAAACTAGAGTAAAACTAGATGTACCAAAGTTATTAATGAAAATCATAAAAATCATCAGAGATCAATCAAAAGACAAATTAGTCCATTTGAACTGTCCTCAACAAAAAATACAAAGATGGATAAGAAAACAGAAAGAAATCATATGAACATAGAGTGAGTGTTGAAAGGAGAGTAAAAATAGAAATGGACTAGAACTGAATGCTTACATTTGACTTTGTTCACCAACCACCTTTCAGACCAGAGATTAGTTCCCAAACTGTTTAAAGGTGGTTCAAAAAAGTGGTTAATTGCTTGATAAACCTCTATCATGAACAATCAAGTGCATGATATTGTTGTCATTTCACGTTAGAACAGTAGAAATGTCACATTTAGCCTTAAGCCTGAAATATCTGCACTTTCACAGCCTTAGAGGATTCCAGGTAACTTGTGGCCTGTGGCCAGCTTTGGCAAACTAGCTAACATCGTGAATGCCTTTTTAAGGAGTCCAACCAGAGTGCAGCAGTCGTTTAAGAGCCCTATTACAATGACAGGAGACTAGATCAATCTCTCTAGGGCTTAAATCATTATCGAACCACTCTTGATTCTGAATTTCTTCAACTTCAAGAGTTCTGTGACACCCATCGTTCACAATGCCTCAGCTGACTCAAAACATCATTTTTAATCCATTAGTAGACCTCAAATTACCTCTGCCAATTTTATTTTATTTCGCCACATGGGTTCCAAAGGATCCTTAGTGATATATTGGAATATGCTGTGTAATTTCCAAATCAATAGGCAGCCTCATAAAAACAGCAGTAGTTAACATTAATGTCAAAAAGCTTATGATTTGTGACATTTTATTTGAAAGCACTCTATACCACTCATTGGCCATTCAGTATGAACATGTATATATTATAATTATTTGAATATCTTTAGCCACCATAGTATCCCAATATAGCTGTGGCACTTCCCTGAATGGTTGCATCTGGCCTACAGCTGGTAGATTATGGAAAAAATTATAATCTTATCTTAATTTGGTTAATATTGAAATCCTGATTATTTAATTTGATTACTCGCTGACAGAAAGATGTTGCATTAACCGCACTGTGTCATGTCCCTTACAGTAATACTTGTAACTCTCTTTTACGTTCACCATGCGAGGAAAGAAAGTGAGCATGCACCTGTCAAGATGCAAAAATAATTTCTCTCGATGATATTGTTTCTGTAATTGTTAGGAGCCCAAATTGAAATCACGAGTAAAATGTGATTAATTGCACAGCCCTAAACTGACCTGTGTTTCACATTAGCGCTCTTATTGGAGCAGGCCAGCAAGGCACCACTGAAACACTGTCATGTGACCATCTTGCTGAAAGCATCAGCTCAGTCCAACCTCAGACATAGCAGAGGCTGGGAAGCGATGAATGCACGATAATGTCTCTCTCTTCTCTTATCGGCTGTTCAGGAGAAACTAGTTTCCTCCCTGACCCATTTATATCTCTCTTCTGCTTGAGATGAATGGCTTCACCCATAGACACAGAACACACACACACACACACACACACACACACACACACACACACACACTCACACTCACACACACACTGATTGCTGTAATCAAACAGCCAATCGTAACCTGGGAGTATGAGAGTGCCGCTCTTTTGCTCTCTTTTCATAACCATGCCTTTGCTGTGTTCCATGCTCAGGGAAACGCAGCCAATAAAGCTTTACTGGGGAAACACGACAAGCACAAAGACATATTTGGCCAAGACAAACACATACACACACACAGACAGACAGACAGACAGACAGACAGTCAGGGAGAGAGAGAGTACGTCAGGCAACAGACAGACAGGACAAGATGTTACATGGAACTAGAATAGGAAGAAAGATGCATGCCGGCTGCCATATTGACAGAAAGACAATTTTATTTAGCACAAAAGAGCTGGCTTGTCTTTAATCATACTGCAATGTGTCATCTATGACCTATTGTTCTGATTTGGGCGTGCAAGTGTATGTCTGTGTGCATGTGCGTGTATGTGCGTGCGTGTGTGTGTGCGCGTGCGTGTGTGTGCGTGCGTGTGTGTGCGTGCTAGCGTGTGTGTGTTACTGTCCTTCCATTGTGCCCTTCGCACTAAACATGTGGTCTGAAGTGATTATAAGAATCTGTGCAGTTGTGAGTGTATCTCTACGAGCGTATACAAGGACAAAGATGCAGGCTTTGGGAACAGCAGGGTCACATAGAGAGAGAGAATTACAGACGAGGCATGTTTGAGTCAGAGAGAGGGCACAGTGGGGGGAAACACAAGTGTGAGAGAGAGTCCGGGTTAGTACTCCATGAAGGAGAAGGGAGGGACAACGAGTCACTATAGCCTCAAACAAACAACCGCAGAGTGCGGTGTCCAGCGTGAAGTCTAACCTGTTACAGTAAGAAGAAAGGAAGAGAGAGAGAGAGAGAGAGAGAGAGAGAGAGAGAGAGCGAGAGAGAGAAAGATAGCTACCTGGCAGCAGGTGGACAGAAGAGAGAGATTGGATAGGCACTGTCAGGCTGTCCATCAGTGTCACAGATCCAGTGTCCCTCTGTACGCTATTTCATTCATCAGCCTGGAAGGCCAGCTAGGCCATCCAGCACTGGTGGCTATGCATAGACACAATGTGAGCCTCCTGTTTTGAGGCAGTCCAGTCCCATTAGAATAAGACGCTTTTAAGAAACATCCTACTAATGCAAAGGAGTAAATGGGATTAGTACAGTATACAGTACAGTATGTACTTGTTTCTTACAGTACTGTATGTAAGCTTAACCTGCAGGTAATTTTCAGGTGTTGAGTTAATCACCTCTCAGCGTTAATGAAGCACAGATAGCTTTGTGCTAAGTATGCTAATATATGTTGATAATAATAATAATATTAATAATAATAATGCTCCACTGGTAAGAAGTGTTGACGTAATGCCTGCCTGGTAGAGAGCAAGAGCTATGAGGGCCTTTAAGGCTGTTTTTAAGGCTATATTTTAATTGGTTTAGATAGGAATATGGGATTTTTAGGAATATTCGCAGCTCAGTGGCCTGGAAATCTCAAGACATTCATCCTGAATCAAAATTGCCATATAAAACCAGCTGCTCCAGTTGGCTCTAGTTCACGGAAAGTTTGCATTTATGAGATATTCTTTGTGATTTATATGTAAATGAACAAGGGCCAAACTATTCGGAGACACATTCTATACCATTTTAATTAAATACTGGGAGTAAAGATGCACTAGAGATAATGATTGTCAAATCTAATATCATTAGCATAGAAATGCAGACTTACTTGAGTTATCCATCCTTAGTTTTATTTAGTAAATATACTTGAAATGATCTTGCTCTTGTATTATTGAAATAGATTATGTAAATGATGAAGTAATAAGACTGTCAGGAGGAGCTAGCAAGGAAAGGAAGTTGAAAGTACAGCAGAATGATTACTTTCGCTATATGCCTATTGGTTTCTCACAATATGGGCCATAGTAACAGTGTTCAATGCTCACTGACTACAGTTTGATGTTCGTGTAAAATCAATTGAAGAAGGAAAACAGTATTTCTTACTTAAAATCAGGAATCACTGCCTCTCCACTTTATTTCCTTGTCACTTTGACAGTGATGTATCTCTCAGGGACTTTTAACTAGTATTAATGGCAAGGAAGCCATAGGAATTCAAACCTGTGTCTCAATGTGAATGTCACATGATTCCTCTATGACCTTCAGCTAATAAATCCTCATCACTACTCTTAACCTTGACAGCATTACTGCCTACTGTATAGACCATCGACCCATAACTGCATTTGCCTTCATTATTAGATCTCCTTTTTGCTGTTTGTAACCACCACACCACTAGTGGACTTAAGGCACAGCTGCACTATACGTGCCTACATCTTCACGTCATGTCATGTCATGGTTCTGAAACTTTGGATTCCCATCTGGCCGGTGCTTTCCATGGTCTAAAACGTTTTAAAGTGCTTTCTTATTTTTATTTTTTATTTTTTATTAACTTAATTGTTATTTTCTTTAATTAAACATGATTCTGTTTAAAACCTGTTCATAGGTTGAGACTTTATTTGGGCGTTTATGGTTCACATATAATGGACACTTCTTCACCTTATTTAATCCTCCCAAACTACAACAATTACATTTTGAAGTTTGAAGTTGGAACCTCTGTTTTATGAGCACATTTTGATCAGTGCTTTAATAATACAAAATCAATAAGAGATCCATTTGTGTATGAAATTGAGTCCCAAGGAGTTTAAATGCTTTGAAATTGGCTATGACATAATGAAGGCTTCCTCTTAGACATTTATAATACCCTTATTCTTTTTAGACTATACTGTATGTCACTCTCTCTCTCTCTCTCTCTCTCTCTCTCTCTTTCTTTCTGTCTGTGGGTGTGTGTGTGTGTGTGTGTGGCTGTATACTATTCATTATCTGACATGAAAGAACACATCCATCATCTTTTATTCTGTTTTTGTTTGGCTTTTTTCACATTTGGTCAACCATGACAGCTTTATGAAGCTGTGCTCTGTTGCAAATAGCCACATGATATTCTCCACACTTTCATAAGCAGTGGTCATTTCAGGCTACAGCTTAAATGTTTCAACCCTAGATTACTGGGAATGTATTAATTCCCCACTTAATATGAATTAGCGTACACATGGTCAAGCTTAGAGATATATTATTTCTGCCATTGAAACACTATGGAAGTAATTTCCACTGAGGAAAAGAAAACGCAGATTCTTTCCCCCCCAAAAAAACAACATTACAAAAACATTATACACTCTGCTCTATTCCTTCCTATACAGCTTTCATAGGCTCACACTACAGTATTATATGCCCCTTACACTGACAGCATCCTCGCGTTTGAAACATAAACAGTGAGCTGGGAATGAAATGGGCTTTCCGGGAGCGCTTAAGAATGTATACATGTGCATTTACTGCCAACTGTGCTTGACTTGTCTTTAATGCCGGCACATTGACTCTTGATGGTGAGGAAGATTGCATAATGGAGTGTCTATGTATAGCCCTGTCGTTGGCTCTGCTAAATGCTAATGGGACCATTCTCCCCATGCTAAACCGACGTGAACCATCTGACTCTCGGGCTCGTTCGCTCGCTTCTTCTCAATTTAGCATCGTTCATCATTGTCCATTAAAGACACGTTCATCATAGGCGGCTCAACACCGTGTCACGCAGACACACGCAGTGAATAATGGATCGTTTGAGGCCGGTCGGGAAAAGAGAGGATAAATCAGTGACACTGATTGAGAACAAAGTCTGTATTTATTACTTGGTTAGACTTTACCTAGCACATAGACTGTATGCTGAAGGCTGTTCCATAGCCCATGGCAGTTATGGTTACGACGGGGGGACAAAAATGAAAGCTACAATCTGTAATTTGTTCCACCGTTCCTTTCTGGTTTAAGATGGATGTACAGCGCTTCTCCAGGACTAGCACCTAAATGCTAGCTAAAAGCCTCCCATCCACCAAGGTGTCTTCCGGGCACAGCAGCGACAGTGTCGGGTCATTTTGCTGGAGCATCTGTCGATGTTTGTGGATGTCTGCGTTGCTGCACATTCAACTTACCAATTCAAGTTGAATCTTTGGTTGTCGGCAAAGGACACAATGGACGACAAGTGGGAGGAGGAAGTTTGTAGCGCTCGAGAGCAGGAAAATACATGCCATTCTGCAGCGCTCTGTTGGTAATCTATCACTGCATTTTAGACATCAAAAGAGATGATGCATTCTACTGTACATCACGTTTTCACAATATTCCAATATAATATAAAAATAAAATAAAAAAATATATATATATACACAAATATATAAAGTTCATTTTTTATTACTCCAATAATAGCTGCAGTCACAGCTTAGCATACTATTGGCTTTATTTGCAGAGTATATGGTTTGCATCCAAAGAAGCAGTAAAACTGGTATGTTCAGTGGAGACATGGTCTTTCTCGTCTTCTTGTGCCTTGTTCTGCAGTGCTGGGTTGTCAGTTGCCACACCTGGTGGATTCTATAGGCTCTAAACTGCCAATGGAAAAACTTCAATTAATCAAAATTAGGGATAATCACTACTGTATCAGCCATTTTATTGTTTCGGTGTGTTTATTCCACTGCCTGGCTGTACTGGGACAGCTGTGCGGCCTGCAGATAGCTATACGCTTCAACACAAAAGGAGTTAGGGAGCATGAAATATAGGAGAACTGGACAAACAGAGTAAATGGAGGAATGTAGAGAGACAGCATGGCACATCATTTAGCACTGTGTCTCTACCGATGCCCCTCCATCATCGCCGGGGTAACATGATAGTCTATTTACCAATTAGGTGGTGAGAGATGTGATCTATCTTCTTGGGATAGATGGATGGCTGGAGTGCAGTGTGGGGTGATAGGTGTGGTTTTGGAGTCCATGCAAGGATTCTTTGTGTAAGGCAACACACTGTATGTTTAGTGTTCAAGGAAGAGAATACATGACATGGAAACTAGGACTCCTGTTCCTAGTATTGTCTTGCTGAGTCAAAATAATCACTGATGGGAACATCTGGTACATGTCGTCACAAGTACACACACACAGATTGTATAACACACAATACAGACACACGCTCAAATAGAAATGCTCCACCACCATGACACATCAACATCTGCTTCTTGCCATCATTATTTGTGCTGTGCTGCCTAGACGGGCTCTAAGTTGGCTTATACTGTTATTGTGACACGTACACAAAGCTGCTGCAGATGCAGTCACACGCCGCTGATGAATCCTCTGCAGGAACTCACAGGATAGTCAGAACAGACCCAAGGCAACCAATCAGGTGTGACTCAAAGAAACATTGAAGAAGGTGTTGAATTATTAAAGCCCCTGACTGCACTGTGCATAGTCATGCATCCTCTTTGATGATGTTTTCAACTGATGTTCTCACAGCGTTTCTTTATCCGGGCGCATGTAAGTTCCATAGACCTTGGGGCTTCGGCAATGCAATACGCCTGCAAAATATATTATATGTTGTTCTTGGGACAAGAAATGGGAAAATCCACTATACAACATTCATCAACAAGGTCAAGTACAAACTCTGTTTCATAGCCAGCAGTAAAACACATTTATTTCTATGACAACAGGAATGCAAGCTGCAGATTGAGTCTATTCTATTCCAACTAGTTTAACGCCCCTTAGTGAAACTTAAAATGGTGGCCTAAACTATGAACGCAGAAAAGGCATTTTATCTGACAACCATGGCAGGGGCAAAGCCAGGGGAGGTTGTCAGATAAAATGTCGGGGTGTATTAAATGTTTTCTGTCACGGTGGGGAAAACAACAGTACAGTGTCACTACTGTGGCACACAGGCTTGGTAAGGATGGGTTTGTTAACGGACAGGCAAAGTTCAACGGATATTGTGTCACAATCTGCCTGTTTGTGTGCACGGAACACCAAATGACATGAGTGTAGCATTTATTAAGCTCTTTACAGAAATAGATGAGCGATAAGATGCTACTATACTTTACTCAATTATGTTCTTAAATGCTACATTTACATTTACGGCATTTGGCAGACGCTTTTATCCAAAGCGACTTACATTTAGTACATTTGTCAGTAGTTGGACAGGTCGTATACCAGCAATTATAAGCAAACAATATTTTAAATAGAACAAAATGCAGCATACTGTCTATACCTATTACCACATAGTCAAACAGGTAATGGCCTAGCTAATAAAGTACAATAGGTAATGGCCTAGCTAATAAAGTGCTATATATATATATATATATATTTATTTTTTAATTTTTTAATTTATTTATTTTTTTGTGAGATAAGAGCATGACAAGTAATTGCACTTTGGACTTCATTATGAGTGCTAAGAAGTGGCGAGGTCACTTGTCAAGGTACCAAGGTGGATTGGGATTTGCTTATTGCAAAACATAAACCTGTAACTGTGATTGGTGGGATAGAAGCTGACAGATGCCGTATGTAGCTCTCCCATACTAAATGTAGGGTGTCGGCCGCCTGCTTCCACTGCCTAGACACACACACGCACACACGAACATGCATTAACATGGAGACGTGCACAGAGAACACACACTGAACACACCCACCAGCTGTGTGAAAAGCAGGCAGGCTTAATGACACTCAGTGTGAGATCAACTTCAGAGACGCTCTAAAAGTCACAATGAAACAAAGCTGTCGGTGCTAATGACCCGACGCCCACACACACACATCTACTGCCTAATGCACAATATACACAGTTAAAATCACACACGTGCAGACACACATACAAACACACCCAACGCAGATTCAGTAAACCGAGAAAGAAAATGTGCTAAGTAACGAGGGAGCAATTATTGCGCGTCCTGCGGCTTTCTGCAACAAAAATGACAGTCGCCAAGCCTTGGGTCTAGAACTAATTTCTGCCAGTCACACACACACACTGCCCTATTTCGCCAATTATCGTAGCCCTCTTTCATAATCTAAAACTTTCTCTTTTCTCTGTCTGCGTGTGTGTGTTCGTTTTCCTATGTTACGCTGTCTGTTTATTATTAACTGTGCTTTGCTTCCTCCTTCTACCCATAATGCATTGTTGTCTAACGAGGCTCATGGGAAGCTGTCCAATGCCAGTGATTATCCGAAACCTCCGCTGTTCCAATTCTGCTTTACGGGCGGGCTTAAGCCTTACTGCATGGCTACAGGCCGTGTGTCTGCATGCGTCATTGGGATTCAGAGGCAACGTCACATCATTCTTGGCCTGTTGTAGGCCTTGTGCGGTGCTGCGTGCATAACAAACAAACAAATGCAGATCTGTTGACCTGCAAACGTCACGTGTTCAAAATATAACACTGAAAGGATTTCAGGACATTTTGGCCTAGATCTTCTCTTGTGAGTCAAACGGTGCTGTTTGATGCTGATCGAAGCCACATAGATAATACAGCAAAATACATACAATACAACTACTAAAACACACAAATAAAAATAGAAATACAAAATAAAAACAGAAATAGAAAAAAGCTTGAATAAATATTTTATTACTACCCCTAAATAGCTTCAGAATATACATTTAGTTATGATTAATATCAGGATTGCAGCTATAGTGCAGTAAAGTGGCTTGGATTTCCAAAGTAAATATGAATAGATGAAGTAGCTTAAATGCATTACAGACAAGCAAGTGACCCCCAGCTAGGAAGCCTTGAGACAAAGAGAAGGAAAGACTGATATGTGTGTGTGTGTACAGTGTGTGTGTGTGTGTGTACAGTGTGTGTGTGTGTGTACAGTGTGTGTGTGTGTGCGTGTGTGTGTGTGCGTGCGTGCGTGTGTGTACAGTGTGTGTGTGTGTGTGCGTGTGTGTGAGTGCGTGAGTGTGTGTACAGTGTGTGTGTGTGTGTGTGTGTGTGTGTGT
>JAODLL010067182.1:0-17163 GCA_026546735.1 Forbesichthys agassizii
AATCCCAATATTGAAATCGAATACATACCCAACAAACGAATACCCGAATAATCGAATATTTGGGGCCAGCCCTAGTTGACTGGTTATGGCTATATCCAACAGCAGAAATAAACACGCCAACATCCAGGCTACCTGTACTAATATGGTTGCATGTCAAGTACGAACCCATTTCCTGTTACTACAGATTGACCCACCGGCAGTGAAACAATGAGATGAACCTTACGTGTTAGCACATTCTCTGTGTTATTACATTCTCTTTAAAATGTTAATCGTCTATATTGTGTTATTAATTCCCTTTAAACTGTTAATCATCTATATTATGTTATGTGTTATCAATTCCCTTTAAAATGTGAATCATCTATATTGTTTTATTATATTCTCTTTAAAATGTTAATAATCTTTATTATGCTATGTGTTATCAATTCCCTTTAAAATGTGAATCATCTATATTCTTAAGTTTAATAATGAACCCTCTGATTTCTTTAGGCTTTGGTCATAATAAGGATATATACACTGGCAGCATTATATATCATAATAAATATAAATGCTGATTAATAAGGAAACTATATCACAGTATGGTGTTCATGTTTGCCAAATCGCCCAGCCCTATGTCTAGGCACGTGTCTTGACATCAGTCTCTTGTCGGCCCCCCACAAGATTCCACCCAGCGATTCATGGAAGGCCAGTGGAGGTGTAGAAGGGCAAATACTACATGTGGCCCATCAACACACCTGATTCTAATTAACGGCTTGTTATCAGGCCTGTGTAGAGGTTGATAAGGACCCATTCATGTGAATCAGGTGTGTTGGAGCAGGGAGACATCTACAACATGCAGGGTTGGCCTGGGGGACTATTTTCCCCTGAGCACCGTGACACACTTGCCTTCCTGGCGGCGGAGGGGTCGTGAGCCAGCGTGTCTGCGTCATACATGGGCTCCAGGGCCTGCAGGGCTGAGTCAGGGCGGCCCAGCTGTTGCTGCAGCGTGGACAGGGACAGGCGGGCCTCCAGGTGCTGGGGAGCCATGGCAACCACTTGGTTGTAGCTGCCTGCTGCCTCTTCCATCTGGCCCAGGGCCAGCAGACACTCTGGGGGAGGAGAAACACTTGTCACCTCTGCTTTATACTGGGCAGTCATTATGGCCTTCTGTCTTGATTAAGAGCCAGTTAGCATATCTTAAAACTTTTAATATATTAGTAGTATGTTATGTACAGTGTTTCAGAGCATCTTCAATCCTCTTCCAATTAGCAAATACATGTTTGATAAATACATTTCTTTATTGATTTATAAGTTGTTCTAGGTGTTTTAGAGCCAATAGAGCTTGCTATGTATTCCAAGCTGACTGGTGTTGTTGAAACACAACATTGTAACTCACACTGGCTTCAGCCATGAGGAACATTCCAGACACAACTCAGAAGTGGCGCTTTACGTCCAGTGTGCCGGGGCCACGATTCGATATACTGCGATACTGTAAGCAAGGCGATATATTGCGAATTCTAATTTGTGGAAAACTGTCGTAGCAATGCTAATGTGTGGCGCAGCTGCCAAAAATAACAGAAGCACTTATTTGAACTTGCTCAGGGACTGCCGATGGAATGGAGTATGGCACAACGTAATATCGTGATACCCGGGTGCATCTATATTTTCTCGCACCCCTACTCCCCACGCTATTACTCCCCCTAGCAGGCCATGTCTGCATGAGCGTGCGTATGTTCATGTGAGTGTGGCACCTGCGTGGCGGAGCCACACCACCGCCAGGTTGTACTTGGTGGAGGTGATGAGGGTGGAGAGCAGGGGCAGGGCGGAGAGGAACTGGCCCTCCTCCAGGAAGGCCTCAGCTACGTCCAGGTACAGGTCGCCCACCTCCTCTGGACTCTGCCCTGTCAGCTGGTCCAGCAACACCTTGAGGAAAGAGGGGGGGAAACTCAGATGTGTCAATTACTATTAAAAAAAAAAGTCAATATATAAAATAAAATTGAATGCAATTATTTAAAAAATACATATACATTTTCTTAAATGTGAAGATGAAAAAAGTGACAGTAATGTTATTTTACACTAGTTTTTTTACACAAATCGAATGAGGTGCATCTAAAGCAGTTTTGGTGTGTGTTGGGGGCCTTCAGCTCACCTGCAGGGGATTGTAGGTGTGCTGGTGGATGAGACACACCATTAGCTTGGCCCTGATGTCCACTGGAACGGTGTCAGCCCCCAAAACCTCCTGTATCTCACCTGGGCGCCGACACATGGACACACACAATATTATGGTCTTACCACGAGGAACCACATGGTAGTTTAACAGTGAGTCTGTCAATAATTAAATAAAGGAGGATAAAAAACAATTAACTAGCTGTTGGCAAAACAAACAGGTTATCACTCTAAAGTGAATTAGAAGGTACATTCATCATTGTGCTAAAGTGCCCCAGATCCCACATGAATGCTGCTGTATGAAATGATACTATAGGAGGAACAGTGCTTATGAACTCCTTATAGGGAGGAGTAGAGAGGAGGAAAGGTGTTTATGAGCTCCCTATGGGGAGGATTAGAGAGGAGGAACAGTGCTTATGAGCTCTCTATGGGGTGTAGAGAGGAGCGACAGTGCTTATATGAGCTCCCTATGGGGAGTAGAGAGGAGGAACAGTGCTTATGAGCTCTCTGTGAGGAGGAGTAGAGAGTGGAAGAACAGTGCTTATATGAGCTCCCGATGGGGAGGAGTAGGGAGGGGGAGAAGTAGAGAGGAGTAAGAGTGCTTACATGAGCTCCCTATGGGGAGGAGTAGAAAGGGGGAGGAGTAGAGAGGAGGAAGAGTGCTTATATGAGCTCCCTATGGGGAGGAGTAGAGAGAGGGCAGGCGCGCAGAACTCTGTGTGTGTGGAAGGGGCATACACTTTGTGGGGGAGGGGTTCTAAACAATTCTTCATCTCCTGGCACAAATCAAGGAGTGGACCTTTAATCCACGTTCCATAATAAGTGAACAAAGAATCCCTCACCGAGCTTCTCCTGCTCCTCGATCGCGTCCTTAGGAGCTTGCTCCTCGGGGCGACGCCCCTGCTCTGCCTCAGGTTCATCTCTCACCAGAACTATGTGGGAGAACTGGACCAAGATCTATACACACACACAGAATGGGTCTTTGGCGTGCACATGCACACACACACAGCGCCCCCAGGTGGCCTGGCGTGTACCTTCAGGGCCTTGCCGTATTGGTGGTTGGAGATGTACAGCTCGGCGGCCATGTTGAGGAGCTCGTCCGTCACCAAATTCGGGTGTCGTAACAACGCCTCTTCCATAACACTAAGCGCTGCCGGCAGGTCGTTGCTGTCGTAGTAACTCCTGCACAGGAGACACATGGAAAAGAATGTAGAGCAGCTTCTGTGCTTATAGTCCGTTTATTCAGCACAGCAAAGCTGTGGGAAATCAACTGTTTTAACACTTCTATGTATCTATTTAATGATGACTATGTAGCCAGAGGTATTTACATACAGTATATTATATTAGCTATATACTATATTAACAGTACTATTTATCTATTTAATGATGACTATGTAGCCAGAGGTATTTACATACAGTATATTCTATTAGCTATATACTATATTAACACTACTATTTATCTATTTAATGATGACTATGTAGCCAGAGGTATTTTACATACAGTATATTCTTTTAGCCATATATTCTAGTGTGTTTTTCTCTGCTGGTCGTTTTATCTCTTGTTTATGGTACTGACACTGGCCAAGGCCATGTTACTGTGGCAACAACCATGTGACTGAACGAACATCAGATAGACACAGACAGGGACTGAGAGAAGTGGAGGAAGATATATTTCAGTAGATGAAAGGTAAGGTAGCGAAATGCAAGGATATGTCTGGTGAATATGACAAGTGTATTGGCTTACAAATAGCTTGCAATAGGTGACTATACCTGTAAGGATGTCACATTTAGGGACCTAAGTAGTGCCTCAATTCCACCTACTCATACTTTCCAGTCATTTGAACAGGCAGTGCCATAGACATAATACCCCCTGTATCTAGGACCTCTCCCAGTAACAACTACTTTGTGTGCGTGTGTGTGTGTGTGTGTGCGCGTGTACTCACTTTGCCATGTCTTTGGACAGCTGCATGAAGTGCTCCCCGTCCTCCATGGGCAGGACTGAGAGAATGCGTCGATAGCCGTCCATGCACTGCTTGTGCTCCCCGAGGTTCATGTAGAGGTTGGAGCGCTCCCACAAGTAGCGCACGTTGGTGGGGTCGTACTTTATGGCTGTGTGGGAGGAGTCAACACTGTAAGAGCGAATAAGACGTTCTCCGCTCCTTTTTATCCCACCAAACCATGCTAGCCAAGAACACTATGATGCACATTAATAAACAGCAATAAATGTGCATGCCACTGGTAACAGCAGCACATTGAGACACTCCTCCAAAAAAAATTACAGTATCTTAGCATCTAACCTCTAACATCTGGCATAAGATGTTCCAAATGACTCGGAGCGCTACTGTCTGCAGTACAAGCTATTCTCTTCAAAACAGACAGACAACATTGCCCATGGGAAATGTAGTCTGTTACTCTTGGAAATGCTACTGATTCCGCAAAACATTTTGCGCCTTCAAAAAAGAAACTCAAGAGCAGTTGACCCCTGACCCTTCCCCCCAACAAGCGTCTGGCTCTTCTGTAGACGAGCTCCTACCCTTGGAGTAGCAGATAATGGCCTGGCGAGTGTTGTTCTGCTCCAGCGACATCTCGGCTAGCTTGATCCACTCCTCGCAGTCGGAGGGGTTGAGGTGGGCGGCGATCAGGCCAAACTGCAGGGCCTTCTCCACATCCTCGTTGTCCTCGTAGATCATGGCCAGCGTGGAAAAGGGCTCGTAGGCAAACGGAGCTACGACATAGGACAGGAACCTTCTCACTGGTCATCCTAGCGTTTCATATTGTACATGTGCTTTGCCTCATTGCCTGTTCATTAGCCTTTACTCAGGTTATACCAAGTCCTTATAGGCCGGTACAGTAGCTCAGCAGCCATCTTGGCAATGGCTCCGGTCAGTTATTAGACCCTATCCAAATGAATAGGGACGTATAAATAAAAGACCAATGGTCACTGTGTAAAAACGGCATGTGTAAAATAAGTCAAATCTGATTCAAATGTTTGAAATCAGTTGAACCAAATATTATTTTAAAAGAGCATTGTTTCCCACCAGCAGGTTAAACTAATACACATGATACAACATACTAATACAACAGAGATTTGTTTGTTTCTTTATTTGGCTGAGCCAATACAGACCTGACTAGGTCTGGACTGTTGCCAAGCAACACAAAAATGTCCTGCAGGTCTACAAGCAGTTTTGTGTCTTTTTCCTTTCTTGGTGTCTTTTTGCAATGAATATCTGCAGATATTTGCAGTCCTCCGTCAATTTGTCTTTACGAATCGAAAATTGCATTCCTTGACACGCCGCCACGACTTAAGTCAAATGTGAAATGACCTGACTAAAACTATGAATTTCCATTAAACTAGCACAATTTCCAGGAAAAACGCCTAAAATGTAATACCACAAATAAATCAAGTGCAGTTCCTCAACCATGAGGCCTATATACACACATCTGGTCTCATTTGATAGGGCAGAAGCTATTGAATGTGAATACTTTATATGTAAACTGATGTATTACCATTGCAGAGTATATAGAGATGGAAAACAGTAAACATTTTAAATTTTATTCCTGCCTGAAAATATACTAAATATTAGAGTAAAAAACCCCTTTGGGATGATGCAGTTGCAGCCCCAAGCCTCTAGAAAACAAAAGCCCAACATCTAAAAATGTCCTGTGCAAAGGTTGATTCTAATAAAGTGAAGCAGAGCAAATAGAGAGAGGATTTATTAGAAACATGTCAGGCAGAAGCTCTATTTATGCCATGTTAAATTAGTTTTACACATTTAGTCATATTTTAATAATCTCATTTACCAAACTGTACAACTATTAAGATAAAAGATACCGTTGGAATCTGTACATCCTGGGCTTTCATATGATATGTGACATGTGTAGGTAGCATAAAGTCAGCAGAATTGCACATGCACATATAATGCACATGCAATAGTGCACAATCATTTTTATTTATACACATATGCACGTTTAGATGCTTGGTGTTAGAATTGTGTTTTAATAAGGTAACATTTTAATTTATTACTTTTTATTCGAGTTTCTTCTCTGAAGTGGATATGCAGCATGTCTATGTTGCTTTACTTTTAGTATGTTCTTGTATCATGTGTGTAGCGAAGAGTGCAGCTGCCCCCGCCGGTGGGGTCTCGTTTTTAGGTGGTTAAATTGTAACTGCACCCTAAAATGTGTTTTTTGAGTTGTAAACTAAGTAATAGGATTGATCTGTGATTAGACACACACTAATGCTGGTGTTAATATTGACAAAAATCCTGTTTTTATCAAAATTGTCAATTTATGGGCTGTTACGTAGCTTGCTGCCTAAATTGGAAGGAATTAGGATATGGGCCAAAACAACTGATGCTGATGTTTATTGTGATATCAGAGACTTGGCTTAGCAAATCTGTTCTGGATAAAGACATGCAAAATTGGTTACAATGTGTTCTGCTCAGATAGAGTAAAGAAGGGCAGGGGTGTGGCTATTTAAACAAAGTGTACATTTTTAGTTAAGGTATCTGAATCTTTCTGTAATTAATTAGATTGTTTTGCTTTGAATCTTGAGGTTTCTAAAGGCCTATTTATAATGGTGGTTGGCTGTTACAGACCTCCTTCGGCTTCCAGCGATGCATTTTCTTCCTTGATACACTGTATCCAAACTTCTTTATAGTGAAATCATTTTGTTTGGTGATCTAAATTGGTGTTGGTTAAAACCAGCGTCTGATGATTTTAAAATATACTGTGATTCCATAAATCTTACACAGCTGATAAATGCACTGACTAGACCAAATCTTAAAGCTCCAGAAAAATCAACTCTAATTGATTTAATGTTGACTAATGTTCCACATAAATTTTCTGTCGTGTTGTGATGCTGATTGGTTTCATTTTAGGCAATTTAGAAATAAGTGCTCCTCCCTGGTGAGGAAATCCAAGTCAGATTATTTCCTTACTTGCATTACAAAAAATCTTAATGACCCCAAAAAGTTTTGGAAGGCCATCAAGTCTATTTCTAACAATTGTAACTCAACTAATTTACAAGAACTCTGTTGCTATACACAACAAAACTGAAATTTTTAAATGTTTTAATGAGCATTTCGTATCTTCTGGCATGCTGTTTAATTCAGTTTCCTCTGTCGTTGGGCAACCATATATGGTTGAACCAGGGAGCGTAGGTAATTCCTTCAACTTTGCTCCATTTTCAGTGCAGGAAGTACTTGTAGCATTAAAATGCTTGGATCTGAAAAAACACCTGGCCCTAATCTTCTTGATTCCTTTTTTTAAGACTGGCAGCTGATTACATAGCTAAACCAATTACCCATATTTTTAATCTTACCCTGGAATGTAATGAAATCCCTAGGATATGGAAGTCAGCATTTGTGTCTGTTAAAAGGAGGAGATCCTGCTGAGTTGAATAATTATCGACATATCTCAAAATTATCACCCCTGGCTAAAATCCTGGAAACTCTTTTAAGTGAACAGCTAAAGTATTTTTATACTCTAACTCAATTTTATCTGCACACCAATCAGGCTTTAGAAAGAAACATAGCACAATTACTGCTGCCATGAAGGTGTTAAATATTATTAACCTTAAACACAGCCTTCCTTAAACACTCGTAGGCTTAGCCACTGGTATATCTTTATCTACAAGGCATTGCTGGGTATATTACCATCTTTTTTGTGTGATTTCATTATTTTTAAAGACAGTAGGTATTCCCTGCATTTACAAGACCTACTTTTGCTATCAGTACCTACTGTTAGAACTGAGTAAGGCAAAAGGGCCTTTAAATATTCAGCCCCTGCAGCTTGGAATGCCTTGCAAAGAAATTTAAAAATTAGTTGTCCTGTCACTTTTGGTAATTTCAAGGAAATTCTTAATTTTGTGGTTACTGATTATTTTCCTTGTAGTTGTTTTTAGTCTGTACTTGAATTTGGAACCTATTGTTTTATTTATTACTTGTTTTATCTGTATTGTTGTTTTGTTATTGTGTTTGTTGTTAAACTGTAACCGGTCCATACCCAGGGCACTCTTGAAAAAGAGATTTGTATCTCAATGAGTCTTTCTCCTGGTAAAATAAAGGTTTAATAATAAAAAAATGGGCTGACAACAGAACTACAAGTCATATCCATTAAAAATCACCCCAGGACCTGGCTGGTTTTCATCGGTACATTTGGTATGCTCATACGTCATCAAATTAAAATGTTAACATTAGTGTTTGTTAGGGGTCCCCCTCTCAGCCTCTGCCCTCACTCAGCTCCTTGGAAAAGAGACAGACATCATGGCAATGATAAACAAACTGAAAATGAATGTGATATTTTGCAAAGGTGTGCGTGCGTGCGTGCGTGCGTGTGTGTGTGGTGGGGGGCAGGGGAAGGGGGGAGGTTTGGAGGTCCCTGACTCCATGTCCGGAATATACTTTTTAAAATTCCACGATATTTTAGAAAATGGGAACCCTGCTGGTTATACAGTAGAGCTGTGACTATATTGCTGCCCCCTAGGGTCCATGTAGTGTACTGCAGTAGATGTGCAGTGCCTACCCTGTCTGATAATCTCCATACACATCAGGATGGCGTCGTCCTTGTCTCCGCGGGCGTAGCGGATGTTGGCCTCCCCCATAAGGCCCCTCAGAGCCTTGGGGAGCTTGCTGCGGTGACGTCGCTCCTGGAAACACAAGATGATGTCATCATAAAGGATCATAACGGCAACACAATATGAGGTCATCATACAGCATCATAATAAACAGTACAACATTAACATAATAAACAGTAAGGAACATGATAAACACAAAGGCATATAATCCAAAATTGTAGGGTGCTTTAACACCTATGGTTTGGTCCCAGGTCAGTGGCTGAATAGATCAAATGTTGCTCTTGTACCTGGGTTTGTTTTGTGTTCATCACAGCGGAACACACTTGTGAACGAGGTTGGCTTTAGGCATTCATTGGATCAAATAAGTTAGTACTATTCCATTTGGGCAACGGTCAAAACAACATCCAGAGCTGAGATGGTTTCTTTTGACAGATGCTGAAAGCCCCAAGGACATTCTGGATGATGGTGGAGCAGTTTTCATCTGAGTTGTGAGTGTCTTTGTCATTGGGTTCTCACTGAAAAGAAACCACTCTATGATTCGATTGGAAACTCACTATAACCACCCCCTCTATGTCTGCTTAATTTGTTTCCTGAAACACCTGCTCCAAACGAGCCAAATGTAAAAGTGACAGCTGAAAATACTCACACACGCACACAGAAAAAATAACATGCCTATATGCTCATGGATGGACAGACAGCCAGACACACAGACCTGAATAGAGAAAGACAGATACACCGATAAATTAACTCAAGCTGTCTGTCTGTCTGTCTGTCTGTCTCTCTGTCTGTCTGTCTGTCTCTGTCTGTCTCTCTCTCTCTCTCTCTCTCTCTCTCTCTCTCTCTCTCTCACACGCACATTCATCATCTTCTTGTTCTCTCGGTTCAGCTCCATCTCCAGGGCAAACACATCGCCCACTTCCGGATTCTCCTCGTCCTCCTGGTCCTCCCCCATGCCGAGCCCCCACTCCTCCTCCTCCTCCTCCTCCTCCTCCTCGGCCTGCTTCTTTCGCCGCCTCCCTTTGCCGCTTTTTCTCATCCTCTTCCTGACTGCAGGCCCCGCCTTCACCTCCTTCAACTCAAAGTTCAGGTCCTTCTCATCGTCCACATAGCTCACAAAGTCCTCTTTCTCCTCGTCTGAAGACGGCAGCTCCGTTTTATCCTCCAGCATGGAGGCAAATGCTATGTGAACCATTGGACTGACCCCCTCCTCTGAGGACAGGAGAGAGAAGGAAAAGAAAATAGATTAGGACTGTCTCCTCCCATAAAACACAAATTGGACTATTATTTAAATGAACCCTAACCTCACTACTGCTGTAATCTCTCATGAACTGAAACCTCATTGATCCTGGCTGTTTAGTCACTATTAAATTGCCTTCAAATGTGTTTGCTTGTGTTGGGGGAGAGCGAGAGGATGGACGGTGAAAGCCAAGACGAATGTGAGCAGCTCAGGTTTCTATCCGCCATTCAGAACGCATATGTATTGTCCCTTTAAAAATGAACATACAATGTTTACAGTGTTTACAACATTAACTACGGAATTATTATTATTGTGTGATGTTATTAAAGGACCGACACAGAGGACTCGCAGAGCCAGTCTTTTTATTTTATTACGGTACCGTAGTGCTAACAAAATAAAGAGGTTGGGACTAGTATACGGTACGGTACCATACCTGCTTTCCCGAGGCTCTGCCCGGAGGTTGATGGTTGAGCATCATCTTCCTCTTCCTCAACTAAACCGATACTCTCTGCCTCCTAGAAAGAAGAGATGCGATTAGAGAAGAGATGGGACTAGATAAGAGATGGGATTAGGATGTCACTAAATTACAATTGATGTATTGTTCTAGTGTATTAATAACACACCTTTAATTCTCGCTCTTCTCGTCTCTTGTCAAACTCCTCAAATGTAATCCTGCCCTCTAAATAGTCGATCAACTCTGCACTGAACGCAGACATATCGGTAGCGGAACAGTTTCACATTTAAACTACGACGTACAACAAGCACTAGTCGACATAAATATGGGTGTACCAGCAAAAACATGCACACCTAAACTCATCGTAAACAACACGGTCTGATCATAGACTGTTTTTACCACGCGCACGTTAACAATACACATCCAGAGTACGTAACTAAGGACTTCCGGGTTGTCGTAAAGTGCTTTAGAAACATCTAGTGGCGAAAGGCTGGAACTAAAAGAAGGGCGTAGCCTAATCGAGGTCTAAAGACAATTTTAGACAAGTTAAAAAATCTCAATTTTAACTAAATGACTAATCAAAGCAATACAAATAAATAAACAAATAAAGCAATGGCCAAAATAGCCAGTTTCAGTTTACTGACACTGGTGCAGCAATTGTGTTTTAAAATGCTTGTAGTATAATTTATTTTTTGATAGGGTTTGAGTCGGTGATGCAGGAGCCATAGGAGCTGCAGGGCTCTGGTCCCCCATAGAGCTATATAATAACAGATCTCCCATGCAAGCAGAAGTAGCTAATAGGCTACAACTGTGGTGGGAGTCACTAATAGCCTACATTACCAACAAATCCATTATTTGAATCACAAATAATGCATTTTTCAATGTAATGAGTATAACTCATAATGAGATAAATATAATTTCCCCCTCAAAAGATTAAGAACGATACCTGCCTGGCATGAGTATTTTGGGCTGTATCTTTAAAAAAAATGTATTTAGCGCGAAAAATTATCTTTATTTATACCAATATATATAATGAAATGTATACGCATATATTTAATATTTAGATTGTTTTGAAGATTTCAAGCAAAGGGTTGAGCATACATGAAACAATTTTCTCTAATAATTCGTTAAAAGTTATGTGAACATGATATGAAGCAGAGCATATGCTTCTGCATCTAATCTAAGCAGAGTCATAGCCTTCGCAAGTGGCCAACTCCGTAATTCATTAGTTCCATATCTAATTAATTAAAGGTGGAGTCAGGGATGATAGAGGAACGTAGATATAGTGGTGCCTGAAGAATAATTCCCATGAATTTTCTCCGTTGACTTTGTAAAATCCTGTTTGTGTTCCCATCTACAGAGAGGACTGCAAATATTGGATATCTTTTCAACGCACAGACATAAAACAGGCCATGAGGAGATACTTGCTGAACTTGACAAAAAAGTGTTTTATCTTACAATCGCTGATTTAATATTTAATTAATTATTATTTCAGGCTATACAGCTCAACATTGTCCATGGGGAACAACTTGTGCATTTACAAGAAAATACATAGAGACAGGTACAGTTTAAATATAGAGAGGACAAAATATGTTCACTGTTTTGCTAGGAGAGTGGAATGTGGGGAAGATTGCTAAACTTCTTAAAGAGCAGAAAGCCCACCATTAAAGCTGTTAGTGAATTCAGAGACTGGAAAGTAAAGGCAAGAAACTTGAAGATTATTTATAGTGGCAACGTGCCACTATATCACTGTTAAAACGTGGCATAGTGAAAGCAATGTATAAAGTATTGAGTACAGTATATAAGTTAAAGTATATACTGTCTAGCTCATATTTTGTATGTACAGTATTGTACAGTAAAACAAATGTTTTTAAAATGTTTAATGGAAGGTAATCCAATGATAAACTTATTAAACATATTTAAAATATCTGTAAAATGTGGCCTTAGTTGCAGCTGTTAAATCCAAGAGAGAGAGAGAGAGAGAGATAAAGAGAGAGAGTGTGTGTGTGTGTGTGTGCATGTTTACATTTGTCATATAAGGTGATAACACCGTCTGATATTATTCACTATGCCACGTGCAAGGGTATGAAGCACCACAAATGGTTGTGTGAGCCTTTATAGACAGAGAGCGAGTGTGAATGGGAGCCCGACTTCATCTCAGCACCATGTCTTACCTGTGCCCCGTTGTTCTCTGGCTTACATCACCTTCAATGTTTCACCAAAAATGTGCTCAAAGGATTGGATCGTTCTCCTCCACTGACCACTGGACAACAACTCTGATTTAGGTCAGTGCATGTCAAAATTCTTACTTAATTTTGATTACTATTGGTGTCATAATCCATGCTACATACTGTACCTGTAGGACAACAGACATGTTTCTTCTTGAATCAAGCCTCTTTAACCCAATCCCTTGATTTGTGGAATAACCTTGTAGAAACGTCTTGTGTTTGTCTGAAACATGACCCATGATGTGTGACTATACTGACTTGTACCCCTCAGAGCTCACTGTCACATGTACAGTTGCATTGTAAATAAGCAGTAAGCTATGTTTATCAAGTCAGGAGTTCTTGGGAGGGTCGCGAGATGCAATTGAGGAGTGTACCTTTAATCATTTTATTTTTGTCAATTAGATATTATTCATAGAGCAGTGAAAACAATAATAACAGAACTATTATATTTTCCAATTAACCTATCCTAAGCCCTGCCCCATTTTGCTTGTCCTCCAATAAAAGTTGAGCATTTTTTGAATCCGACGGAAACTCTTTCAAATGTCTGTTTTCCTGTAACAGCGACTACACTGTTTTATCCAACCTAGTTACAGTAATAAGGTTAGACAAGTGAAATGGGCGTGGCTTAGAATCGGTCTACTGTCAACAGTCAGATGTTTGAGTTCCCCTTCATATGGTGTTATCTATTTACATGTGCCAGCCCCACAGACACCATGTTTGATACCTATCAGTGAGGGTAAACAGAATACATGGGCAATACAGGCCTCTTTGTGTGTGTGCGTGCACGTGTGTGTAATGTAGATGTCCCTTATCTAGAGTTACTGCACAGTAGACGTGCACAAAGGCCAAACAAACAGATGAATTAGTTTCATTCTATTCTCTCACCTATTCATCCAATGTCTGTCCCCTTTTTCCTAATGCTATTGGCTACTATCAGTTTGCACGCGGGCATGTAAACTCTCAATTGTTCTTTAGTCATGTCATAGGCCAATGTTTAAACTACACAGCATATGAATATTAACGTCCGGTAGCAAATATAAACTCTTCGTTTTCTAGGTTTGGGTCTGAGAGTCCTTAGTCCTCACCATGAATGTGACCCCTGATTGTATGGCAGCAATGCCTTATGGGTACCTACCCAGCCTCAAAGGGCCCTATGTCGCGGCAGAGGTCATCATTTCCCTGCTGGCAATCGTAGGCAACTTTCTAGTGTGCCTGGCTGTGACCTGCAACCACAGGCTTCGCACCGTCACTAACTACTTCTTGGTAAGGGTGACGGATGTGGCTTCATTTGGAACAATCACTGGTAAATATGCCGGTGATTGTGTGTGTAGACCCCAGTCTATAACTGCCTAACCTTCCAGTCTAATTAAAAGGTAACATTATTTAATGATGACTGTAATATAAAAAGTAAATGTAGCTGTTGGTGGTCTCTGATACTTGAAGTGTGTTATTGTTATAGTGTTAAACTAATGAACAAAAAAATCTGTTAAGTGTTTGATTCCTTTCAATAAATATTCAAGTGTGTGTGTGTGCCCGTGTGCATGTGTGCGTGCGTGCGTGCGTGAAGGTGTCATTGTCTGTAGCAGACATCCTTGTTGGATTGCTGGCCATTCCTTGTGCTGTGTTGACCAACCTGGGTCGACCACATCACAACTTGCCCCTTTGTATTCTGCTGCTCAGCATCCTCATGGTCCTGACTCAGGTAACAGTACGAGTGCATCCATCATTATGTTATCTTAGCAAGAGATTGACACCTAATGTTGAGATGCAGTCATAATCCATTGTCTATTCTTAATCAATGCATGAATTAACCAAAGCTTTAATGATGTGTCACATCCATAATTACCTGACCTAATGATCCACTCATTCAGTCTTTGGACCTTGTTTTTGTGGTTAAACCTTAACCAATGCTCCATGCTTGGCATACAACCACGATGTTTACCATTAAGAATGTCATGTGAGTGTAGCCATTGACCAGAGTGGATGATATACTGCAGCAGGGAAAGCATCCCACATCACATTACAGCGTCATAAATCACAGCTAGCTTTAGAATGACCACCAGGGATTAACTCCCATGGCTGCTTTTAGCTTTAACTCAGCAGCCATCACACCACACTGGCACTATGTCAAGGAGCAGCCACCCGGTTTATCACTGTGGTTGTAATGGTACCATTAAATATTGTATCATTTGAGAGTTCATATAGCCCTACACAGTGCTGGCTGGCTCCGATTGCTCTCTGCACCTCCTTCTGCGCCTCTCATTGGCTTACATCCTCTACCCTTCTTCCAATAGTAACATGTAGTTTAGTAGCCTACATTCTGTGTTTCACATAACTGTGTCTGGTGGCTGCTGTGATCATGCAACTATTGATAGCTCATTCACGCTAGTCACAGTGCTGTGATGCAACTAGAGTTCATTCACGCTATAGCGTTCATTTATTCACACAGTTCATTCAAAGTTCATTCACGCTAGTCACAGTGCTGTGATGCAACTAGAGTTCATTCACGCTATAGCGTTCATTTATTCACACAGTTCATTCAAAGTTCATTCACGCTAGTCACAGTGCTGTGATGCAACTAGTGACAGTTCATTCACGCTATAGAGTTCATTTATTCACAGTTAATTCACGGTTAATTCACGCTATAGCGTTCATTTATTCACAGTTCATTCACAACTATCACTAGTGACTATCATGCAATTATACTACAGTGCATCTGATCTGTCAGTTGCACTTAAAATGAAGTTTATTTTAAATCCTGGAATCTGCACCATCCACTTCCATTGGTTTGTTTGTCCAGTTTTGTTCCATGGACAAAGTTGATTTTTGTACTAAAGTAGTATCCACTTTTATAAGGTCTTAGAGCAAGTCAGGACACAGAGATAGGAGGCAAACAAAGGAATACTTCTCCTGGGAGATAAGAAAGTAGTGTGTCACAGTATTAATAGGTTACTGTGTTCCTCAATAGTTTCATTGTGTGTCTCCATTGTCAGAGCTCCATTCTGAGCCTGCTAGCAGTAGCCGTTGAACGCTACGTGGCTATCCTTCATCCCTTCCATTACCAGCGGGTTATGAGCCCCAGGAACGCCCGGCTGGCTCTGCTGATCACCTGGGTCTTGGCTCTGTTCTCTGGGTCTGTGCCCCTCATGGACTGGCACAAACAGTCCCCCGAGTCTGAGTAAGGCAAGGGTTATGTCCCACTTTAGAAGATGTGTATATTCTAGGCTTTAGAAAAAACTTACAATTTAACTATACAGTAGATAATTTACCCACTAAACAAATAGTTAACCTGTTCATATCTGTGTCCGAGAGCTACATACTGAGTATACATCCAAGCCTGAATGATACAAGCCTATAATGATCTTGCATATGCTAATGAATATTACTAATCAATATATTTAATACTACAGTCAAAATCTATTATGTCAAAATATAAAACAACCGAGGCTGAAATAGTGTTGTCTGCACGACTTTGTGTTATAGCTGTGCAAAAACACCAAATATATTTTCAGCACACACACACACACAGTACACAGCTAGTGGACCGCAAGAAGCTAATTCATAGAAATTGACTAAAAATGTAATAGCTTACAATTGTTGACTTCACTTTTTGAAGTGGTTTCATAACATTTTCTGCCACCAGGTGTCATACTGCAGCAGCATCTCAGACTACAACGATTACTTTGTGAGACACATGCAGTAACATGCACATGTAACTTGACGGGCTATGACAGAAAAGAGGAGCTTGTATTACAACACACAGAGGAAGTGTGATGTTATTGTCTGCTCAGGATGCAAATTCTCCACTATATGTTTACATACAAAATAGTTGTTTGCTGCTATATTAAAGGCAGGGTTAGTCATTCGCTTGCTAACTTCAAAACCGTATCGCTCCGTGGTCCTCCGCCGCCTCACACATAGAAATGCATTGTGAAGCAAAGCGTAGTACTACGGCTTTGCTGTTGTGAGCAGTGTTTGCCACATTGTTTATCTTCCTATTTACGGAGCCAGGGCTGATTACGTAATCAACCAGTATCTGATTACGTTCACACACAGAACGTTTGACTAAATTGCAATAGCTGACTATACCTTTATTGTTTAAAATATCACAGAGCACCATTAAAGGGAGGAACCAAGCAGTACAGAAAAAGGACCAACAGGTTAACGGTGTAGTTTGGGGATTTTATTTCCCCAAAGTTAAAAAGAATACAAAGTATAAATAATCATCTTATAATGAAAATGTGTACAACACAAAAAATATAAACATAACAATCTGAAGTCAACTTAAGAAACCATCGCCTGGCATGTGAACACAACATAACTGACCTTACAAATGAGCATACAAACTGGGTTTATATAAGGGACAGGCTAGCCTAACTAAGACAGAAGGGAGAAGATAACAAACAAAACCATTAGATAAATAAATACCCATCTTGAAAAGCCACAGCGTCGGCTTTCATCTTTATGCAGATGACACGCAATTATATGTGCCCATTACAAGAGTGGGTGGGAAAACATTAAATAC
>JAODLL010067193.1:0-17162 GCA_026546735.1 Forbesichthys agassizii
GGATTAATGGGAAAACATGCATGCATAATGTGAAAAAACGAATACTCGAATCCCAATATTGAAATCGAATACATACAAACAAACGAATACCCGAATAATCGAATATTTGGGGCCAGCCCTACCCTTTTCCTCTGCTTTTGTCTTGGTCATATACCATGGTATGCTGCATCTTGGGTAATATTTCTATGCATCTATGCTACTTGCCTTATAGTCCATTTTTGTTAACTTTAAACTACAATTCAAACTGTTTTATACCTGATAATATGCACCAACCTTTTTGACTAATTAAATATACAATTGTTTGACAAACGACCTGGGACACTTCACTTGTAGTTTTGAAATCCGTCTCCACCACCTCCCAAAAAAAAAAGAAGAAGAAAAAGCCAGTTGACAAACATAGTGTAGATATGCATCTGTGCTAATTCATGTAATTGACAGGCAAGGTAGATGTGCCTGGCCAGTTAGGTAATGTGGCCTTAATTCAGTCACATTCTTCAGGTAGCTGGGGGTAAAAATGTAAACAAACAAATTGACGTATACAGAGGCAATAAACCAGATATTCTCTCATATCCTACCTACAGCACCTTTAAAGATGTAGTCATGCCAGACTTTTGCTAGAAAGTTTATGCCATTTTAATTAACAAAAACAATTTCAATGATTTTTCTAGCGTACTTCAGGCAATAACATTTTTCAATTATATTAGGCAAAGTCAAAATTCTTATCCAATATTGTCAATTATTAAATGTCTTATTAAAAGATTTAGTCAGCATGTAGTCGCTTTGGCACTGGCTCTGCTGTCTTCATAAGGGTCAAGTCCTTAGATTCAAGACAGTAGTAGTAAAGTCTTTAGAATAAAGTCCTTCCACAACCCCCCTCCCCCAGTATACACTTGTATACAATTTCACACTGCATAAATGATTTAAGATATCTTCGTGTTCTTTTCTCCTTGAACAGAAGCCAGCCAACTCTTGGCTTGTTTTGGAGGGCAATCAAAGCCGGCTGTTGTTCATCTCCAGAGGCCACGGGCAGAGGAGGTTGTGGCCCCGGGCGTACAACGACTGACAAAACGTTGGGATCCAGAGAGTCACTAATGCCATTACCAAGGGACACGCCAATCTGTTAGCCTTTAGGAAAATCCTGCTTGTTCTGATGTTGTACTTGTAATCCCAGGTGGCATTAGAACCAAAAACCTTCCGGAAACACAATTCTCTGAAATTGTTGCAGGTGACCTTGACCACTGCGGAGAACAATACATTTTTTCCTCACCACAGTATTGTTTCACATCACACTGGGAGCTGTCCAGCATAACCAGTCTTATAATACCTAGTAAACAACAGCAACTACACAGGGAAATGGAATATCTCAACGCATTGTATCTCTGCATAACAATGGAACCTAAGCCTGGGTGTTGAAAACACAATATTTATATAATGAAGACGTGAGTCATGGGTTTTATTAAAGTTCAATAGCACTTTAAAAGTGAAACTCCCAGCAGCACGAGATTTACATAACCACATTCCCTGGTACTCTATCAAACCTGAGGCTGAGACAACATCAAACCAGGCTACCACAGGGACTGGATCTATTTACATGTACAGAAACCCTTGCAGGATATGGCTCAAATAAAATATCTGCAAGCTGAATACATTGTTTCCGACATTCATGTGCATGCATACCATTTTTATATGTAAAATTAGATTATAATCACTCTATAAATGAATAAATATGCTAATATTAGCATAGACTGTCTCTTTCATATGTAAGGTGGGGACCTTAACAACTAAAGCCATTTCATACAGGATTTGTGATACATTTGATACAAGCTTCAATGAGACTTCGAGATTGATTACAGCCTTAAAAACAATATATTATGATTTCACATATTTATAAAAGGGCACAGATGTTCTGTAAAGGCTGGTATCCACCAAGGTCTAAGCAGATGATGCAATGTGTGTAACTAATCTCCTTTCTGGGGTCCAAAATGCCTCTGTAGATCACCACCTGTTTCCATGCTGTTTCACCGTGTGTTATGAAGCAGTGCATTGACGTGAATTTTCTGCTCTCATTGTCTAAACTTCCTCTACCCTCTCTCGAGTATTACTATTCTGATTGGTTTATCCACTAAACATGTTGAATTGGCAATAATACCAAAAAGTTGATGACCTCCACTGGTCACCGCTTCACAGTGGCGCATAGAATCCACGCAGCAGTTTGTCTTAGTGAATTCTAGCCTTAACACCATTGGTTGTTAAGCATAGTCAACCCAAAGTAAAGTACAACAGGGAATTAAATAGTCTTTTGTTGTAGCTTTAATAGAAAGAGTCCAGGCACTGCAGTAGACTAATACTGTATCCGTGCCTAGATTGAATTACAACTCTTTAGCAGTTTGGTTTCTGGACAAGAGACACCTGACACCAAAGACCTGCATTGTCCTCTGAGAGAGGACATAATCAGCTCACAGAGCATCACAGTGCAGACAGTATGACACAGCTACACTTTTCATCTTGACTTGGTGTCAAGAGTTTATTTTTATGTAGCCATTACACCTATTTCCAATCCTGTGCGGTTTATGTATACACTAATTAATCCCAGTCCAATGTTTTGTACAGGCCTTAATACCAGTTCATGTTCAGTCTGGAGTAAAATGCACAGTTCATCTTGACTGAATATAACTGCCAAACCACTTAATTAATAATAATAATAATAATAATAATAATAATAATAATAATAAAGTTAAAGTAAAAAAATATCTTAAACAAGAAAAACAGGAAACTTTATCATCAAATATTAACACCCCAGAAAGCAACACAGCAGGTGTCTGTGACCAACCAAGTAGCAATTAGATTATTAATCAAAATATTAATTAATATATGGTCCCAGAAATTATTGCGATAAAATATATTGTCATAATAATCATCAATCCTATGTGTAGGCCTACATTTGATCAGAATTTCAGATGACATTAAAAAATGGTTGATTTAGTTTTGATATTACTGAATCACGCTGCTGACATATTTGCCCAATCACAATGGGCAATGCTGTAATGTGGGTGATATAAACATGTCAAAACAAAAATACCCTTTCAGATGTTTAAAAAATAAAAATACTAGCTATACAATTATTTTTTATTCGAAAAATCTATATATAATTTATATTATTATTAATAATAGTAATAATAATAATTGAGAGGGACTGATTTACAATAGTATAAACAACGCGCATGCGCATCCTGCAGGTATCGGATTTCACGTTGAGGCCAAGCGTGAGGTAGATCTACCGGCAACCTCCAAAACATTCAGAGAGTACCATGTACAATACAATACATAGTTTTAAATATACATAGCACACGCATGGGCTATTATGAAATGTGCATTTCTGCATTTTAGACCACGATAATAATAACGACTAGTCAGCGACGCCCGTCACTTCCTGTTATATATAGTTACGCCAGTTTAGGAAATAACCCACAGCGTTAAATAATAGAAGAAATACAAATAAAAACCGTTATCAGGTAAACATTTCACTAAAATATTTTACTGGCTATATTATTTGGATAGTACACAGGCTATAAGGCTTAAACGTCCACTGTCTTGTAAAACGATTGGCAAATAGGCTACGTTGTTTTGACAGCGATGAAGCACAGTAGCCTACACGGTAGATTTTATGTAACGGCCACAATGTTGTCTAATGAAAGACAAGTGCCGTAGGCTACAACATACTCCCATTTTAATCACGCATAAAGTTATGCTACAACATGTAGTCAGGAATGTACCGTAATTCAGCCTGGAAACAATGTCACGCAGCATTGTGGACGCTTACCGAATTTGGAGGGGTTATGGATACCTCCAGAAGCACCCGTTTTCTGGGCTGGCAGTTCTTTCCAGCTCAGCAGCACACGGCTCAATAAAACCTGAAAGTCGCTGCACTTTAGCCGCAAATGAGAGGACAAAAGCATCGGTTGTTTGTCCATGATGTCTTGTCGTTTAGAAAGTAATTGCTGGGCCGCAGGAAATGTGTCGTTATCTCGTCTTCCACATGATTTTACAGCAACACCGGCTTTAAAAAGTATAGCCTATGAAGGAAAAACAAATTGCACTGCTTTGTTCTCATGCAGCAAATTTGGGGATAGCGGTTTCTCAGTTCAGGATGTGGGACGGGCCTACCTTACGTTTTACGCCTGACGTCATCGCGTATTAATACCTTATTCTATAGTACTATCTAATAAGTTACCAACAAGTTACCACAATACAGTTACCAACCGCAGCTTTAATACATGAATGTTTGCAGTAGTAGACTACGGAAACGCATTATTGTACACACATTTTTTTTAATTACTCCCTATCTCATGAGAATGAGTATGAGAATGTATCTCGAAATTACGAGGAAAAAAGGTACTAATAATTAGCCTACGAGATCAGGATAATAATTAAAATATATTAACAAATATTGTTTCCCTCCTGTACACGTATAGTAGCCTACCTAACGGTTGTGAGTAGGCCTGCAACGTACGGATAGATTATATAGTCTATCTACATGGTTATGCGTTGCATACGTTCACTTCTTTTAGCCTACGATATCTTTTCTCACAATTACGAAATATTTCCTAGTAGGCTAAGGCGATTTGCAATCGTGTAGTAATTTGGTCATTCATTTTATGCGGTATGATTTCTGTCCCAGTGAATATCTAATATTTCAACAGTTGCATATTTTCTGTAAAATGTGTTAAATATGTATAACAAATGGCTCAAATTGCAGATGTAGGTCTTCTTTATTAACATAAAAACAGAATAATTAATATAAAAAAAAAACTTTTTTGTATTTTTCTTACCTTTTAACTGTCTCTAAACATTCAAGTACCTATACCATAGAAAACTATATTTATTCCTTAACATTTTCATTATTTACATCATTATGTTTGTCCCAGAAGTAATATTTCACACTGTTAGTTTGTTTGCTTTCTAAAGCAAATATACTACAATTACATGAAGCTATATTCAGGAATTTACATTGTTATTTTGGTGGGAATTCAAAGGTGCAAAGTGAGCATAAACTCACTCATATATATTTTTCAAGTTTTATGATTGTTAATCTGCTTGTCACACTCTTAAAATTCCACCCTGTAAAGTTAAATTATGAAGAAAATTGTTCGGATTATAAAAATAAATTAAAAACATATGTATTTACAGTAGTTCTGCTCATGTGTAGGTTAACTAGCTAAATATTGACCGGTCACATAACTGTGGTTAACTTTAAACATTTTCTTTCTAATTATAATAGAAATTATAGAAAATAAATAATTTACAGTGATGCATTTCTATTTCTATATCTATTTGTGGATTAAACTATCAATATCATTTCAGTAAAGGATATAACAACTGGCCATGTGGCATTATCACAAGTAATGCCAGACTATTTTAGTATATGACTTCCTCGTCCCCTGTCACGTTCCATTCCACACTGTTAGGCAGCGGATAAAAAGTACACTCTGCAAAAAATGCCCTATCAAATAGAACAAGCAAAACTGGCTTCCAGTGCAGTTAGTTAAATTCACTTGATAATATTTATTAAATTAAGTACACATTTACTTAAATGAAGTTATTAGATAAGCCATTTATATAGATTCGATTTTTTTATCTAAAAGCCAGACTATTATACTAAATTAGATATAGTTTTTACAGTGCATGTTTCAAAATAAACACATTCTATACATCTATAATTGTTTATTATTTAAATAAGACAAATATAATCTAATTAAATAAGGGACATATAGTATCTTAGAAAATATGAATATTGTTAAACATTTATGTTATAAACATTCTGTGATATGTAAATGTCCCTGACAAGATGGAATAACATCACAGTCTATGTAATATGACCATTCCACCCATAATTATTATTATTTAAGTAGTTAATAGTCAATATAGCCATGCTTTGTTCACATATATCCTTTTGATTGAACACTGTAGGCTATATATTTATCTGTGTATTATTAGACTACTTTTATTCAGACACATAGTGTACAGAAAATGTAATTGTTTACATGAACTTGTGCATTGACAGCTATTGAAGGAAAGAAAAGGTGACTTCAATGTGTTTCAGATATGTGTGGCGGAGCTTCTGAGGGAACACCCGATGGCATTGATGGGATGTATTTTGTTTTAAATATCAACAAGCTTTCTTCAGAGTGACCTTTAATGACCGCCAGGTTTGCTGTGTATTTGAGTTTCATTGTTTCCAATTACTTACTAACGGGAAATCGTTCAATTAGAAACATGCCTATCAGCTACATGAAACACTGCTTTATAATGGATAGTTTATTGTGTGTGTGGGGTCTGAGCGTGAGACGACAAACTGTCATTTGCGTGTGTAGGTCAGACTGTTGTGCTGAATGATTGAATAGTGTCATTATTAAACTCCATCCCATCGGCGCCTCCTGCTCCACAGCACAGCACGAGCTCGTCCAACCAGAAGACCAGCCTCGAAAGCTAATTTAAGATGAAATATGCAATTAAAATGCCCTATTGCCTTTGCAACAACTTTGGATTACCATGCAATGTTCAGCAGGTGTGCAACCATTATCCACAGTCAGTGTTAATTGCCTGCTTTATTGTGACACGGGATGAAACCCTTAAAGCTCATAGCACCTTCAGCTCCAGCTGTTTGATTTGCTCCGCTTTGGACATGTTTGGGACACTCGTACCTTGAGGCAGATCAGAGAACCTTGTTTTTGTTCCGATTGGCGGAAGGTGGTCCAATCACATAAATTACTTGAATGGCACCTATTAGCACTCCATCTATCACGACAATGTTTATTGGAGAGTTTTCAGTTTTATTTGTATACAGTTTTTTTTTTTGTAAAATCAGGATGGTCTTACCAATTGAGCTACACGGATTGGAAATCCTGACCATATAGTAATTATTGCCTAGTTCTACTAAAATACGCTGAAGTGTTGTCAAGTAAACCTCAAATGTCTAGAGTATAATTAATTCCAACTAAAGCATTGAGTTCTCTCATGTTTATAATTGAGCTCCGTAGCTATCCACAGCTGTCATGATAATTGCGGTCTACAGCAAAGAGCCAATTTAAGATATATCATTATTCCTGTTAAAACTATGCCTCACAGCAGCACAATAATTCATTCAGAAGCCAAATCTCACTGGAGGTTCACTGTGTGTGTGTGTGTGTGTGTGTGTGTGTGTGTGTGTGTGTGTGTGTGTGTGTGTGTGTGTTTGCACGCGTGTGTACGCCAACATTTCTGTGCTACACCTTTTAGAAATGAAATATTATTTGAAATGTAATTTAGTGACTGAATAAGCCACTCAACGTTCACCCTCTCCTCTGTCACAGTGTCAATATAGAACAGCCTTCCAGTAATAATGAGTCTCCTTGTTGAGTACCAATGGGGGCTGATGTGTGACGGAGAATAGATATGCGGTGTTATTTGTATAATGACCCTAGACCCCCTTGGCCCACTCACTCTGGCGGAGGTCATATGTTCATGTATTTGTGGCGCTGCTGAGCTGGCCACATCGGTGCTGTGCCTTGTTGAAACATGACAATTAAGTTAAGTTAGTGCAGTGGAACCCTGAAAGTCAGTCCATTCACATATGGAAACCACAATCTCTGCCAGGACAGGTTTTCAGATTCAAATTTCTGTATGCACATTTGCATGTTTGACATAGCACACTGAAAAATTTCAGGTGTGCTGGTGTGCCCTGCTCTTTTTAGTGAAGAAACCTGGCAAAAATGGCTGTCGAGTGGCACTGTGTTTTTGATTCTGTAAATGTAATCAAGGGCAAATGGGTTCCATATTTTAAACAGGTTTATATTGCTTACGCTTATTAAAAATGTGTGCAGTGTAACCTATTTCAAATAAGTAACTTTTTTATAATTGAGCAATTTAACTTTTCACTTTAAAATGAAATGTGTGCCATATTAGTATACTTGCTAGAGGCTATTGACCAGTGACTTGCGATATAACCTTGTTTCCAAAATGTATTTTATGCCAGAATGTTAACATACTCCTAAACAGATTGGGTTTGTGTGGAGAAAAACATGTACCTGCTATCCAACAACATGGAAAAATACTGCGTACAAACCATAGAACTATATAAAAACCCACACAACACGTGCTCAGGAATGTCAAGCAGTGTTTAAAAAGGTGTGGGCCTATTCCAGACACCGCTGGACACATGGCATGGGTCCCCAGGGTTCTGCAGACCCACCGGTTGAGAGTCGCTGGTCCACAGCCACTCTCACCTTCCTCCCAGCCCCTGAGACCACAGTGTCCTCCGTCTGCCCAGACTGGTCCTTCTCCCCTGTGAGAGGGGAGGAAGAGACAGATGAGTCCAAGTGGAACACTCCACTCTCCGCCTGCCTTCTCTCTGCTGTGATTAATGAGCAAGCCCTCCACGGCATGTACCATAGCATGAAAGCATGGGGGTGGGGGGGTGGGTGAGGGGGTGGGGGGCGGAAGTGGAGTTGCTCCTCCTCCAGACAGGTCAGGGATATATATAGAATATAGATGATGGCGTGTTCCACGATGCATCGGACGACTCCCGCCAGCTGTGTCCACTCAGGTGATGTCATCAGCCGCGCAAGGCAGCTGTCCGATCTCCTCGATCGTCCCTCCTACCGGGTAGGGTGTCCCAACAACTGACCCACCACCGTGCTGAGTGGTAGACTCCATGACGTCAAGGTGACTAGGTCGTTCCCTGGAGATAAATGTCAAGTTAAGCAATGATAATAGATTGTTTTCATTAGCACCAGAGCAGACAGGACAAGGTTGGGTAAAACATCGACAAACCGCTCTGATGGACTGAAACGCAGTCAATGTTTGATGGGCTTGAAATGTTTCTTTACTTTATTTAAAAATAATACAGCATTTACTGTGGTTTGGTTTTAGCTTTGGGTATTTTCCTAAATATAAAATGTTAGTAACCTCTTGAACAAAAAGCTTATTAAAATAAAAACATTCCTTATGAATTGTTCTTGTGCAAGGCTGTCAGCACAAAGCCTTATGACAATGCTTATTTAAATATTTTTATAAGCTTTGGTTATTCTGGAGAAAGCTTGTTGATATTTGAACTCAATCAATACAACAACACCCTTCCCTTCAATTACATAAGGTGCTCCCTCAGAAGCTCCACCCCACACATTGGAAACGCGTTGCGAAGGCTAGGATATTGTTGTGCGTTGCGGTCTTCACCACTTCTGTTCCTATTTACAAAACCATGGCTGTGTAGAAACACTGATTTCATTCAGCACGCACAGAGAACGTACAGACTGCGAGGAGATATTTGGTGAATTTGACAAAAAGTGTATTAGCTTACAATCGCTTATACCTTTAATGCAAATGTTAAGTTGAACCTTTGGCAAAAGTATAGAAAAAAACACGATCTAATATTGAGTCTGTGTGATCATACTTCACACATACTTGTGAATCATCTTCCAGAAGAGAGCATATAGCGAGAAAATGTGTTTGATAAAAATGCTGTATTGATTCCCAGCAGCAGAGAGAAACATAACCATTTAACTCTGTTACTCACACACACACACACACACACACACACACACACACACACACACACACACACACACACACACACACACACTGCCATTGCTTCCATTCTCAAAAGGCTTTTAATTTTGAAGCAGAGACTGAACAGCCCCCAAAACACACACATACACAAACCTTGAGTTATACTTCCCGTGTCATCAAGCCCTGTGTAATTATTGTACTTATCTTCTCAATGTTACCCAATGAGGCAATGTTAAGCACCGTTGTCTCCAGTATTAGTAAAGAAAACACCATTAAACCAAAGCAGGGTGCAGGGTCATCCAGAGCTCTTACTGGTAAATGTTGGCACAACTACTGTATATAAATCTAGCATGTTACACCCATGGCAACCAGGCTGTCTAGCTCAACTATAACAAGCTAATAAGGAATGTACTTTCTTTAATGGTTTGATGGCGATAACCAGTATATGTAAATTGTTGGTTGTCCACAAAATTATCAGAACAGAGCCATACTGCCATTCAGGGGTTTCAAACAGCCATGACTATGTTGTATCTTTAGTGTAATGCAAACACAACTAATTGATTCTGAGAATCCTTTGTTAAATTCCAGGTAGTTTACCTGGAAGCTTTGATTTAGTTAGCCCACACTGTTGTAGTCTACACTACAACAGAGGTTAAACGGTGTTTATGAGTCAGACAACACTAGCCACCAATGAAAACTTGGGAAACTTTAATCCTCACCCACTCGCTGCTCCCTGTATCAACAGAGGGCAAATCTCGGACAGGAGCCTGGATTCCTTGTATTTTTAGCAAGGGCACAAGAGGCTCTGGGCTCTTCAAACTGGGCCTCTTTCCACAAGAGGATTGGCGATGCTCCGTTCAGGGCAAAATATGGATAAGGCAGGAGGATAATTGAGACTTCGAAAATATCAAATCCCACGTGGTTCATAGGCGAGCTGCTATTTTCTGCACTGCAACTCGACAGCACGGCCAGGAGGTGTGATTTGGCCATGGGAGAGAGAGAGAGAGAGGGGGGAGGGGGGGGGGGGGGGATGTAGACTGGGAATACGAGAGAGCTAAAGGGAGATATAAGAGAGGTGTGTGTAGAAGCCGTGGGAGATGGCAGTGAACTGGTTTTACCATCACTAATGAAGTTCTGCGGCATTGAAAGTCATTGTCTCAAATCCCCTGAATGTTAAACCTAGGGGAGTTGGAGCTCGGAGGTCATCTACAACCCCCGCATTTCTCTCTCTCTCTCTTTCTGTGTCCCTTTTGCAAGAAAGGAGTGTGAATGTCTCCATGGTGATACTCCAGACTCCACTTTTTTGCCTTCTGTAAAGAGTGTCCCCCACCCCCCAAACAATTAAATATTAATTATTGAGCAGAAGCACTTCATTGTTTATTCAGGAGTGTTTGTGTTTACAATAAAGAGTCACTTTAGTGAGCAGTCTCTGTTCGGGAGACCTATTACTTCACACTCCATAAACTTCTTCACTGCTCCCATGGTTTCAGACTGAATGTTTATGTGGTGAGGATAGTTTCATACTCTTTTCATATGGAGGGATTAGGTAAATGGGAAAAAAGATAATACAATATATATTACATTTCTGTTTTCATCTGAATGATTTGTACATGACACTCCAAAATATTCATACAACTCAAAAATATACCTATAAAGATATAGGTGCATCTCAATAAATTATAACCTTGTGCAAAGTTAAGGGTAAAATCAGCCATTGCAAGCTAAAATATCATCAAATATCTCTTCGCATTTTGCTACACCATTCTCTGTGCATGTAGAACAAATTATTGAATTGAATTATTGAAATTACTTAACTTTTCCACCATATTCAAATTTATTGAGATGCACTTGTAAAAGCAGATTTATCATAAAAATAAAAATTTTGGAACACCATCATCTTTAAACAATTTCTCAAGATTGTACAGTACCTCTCTGCCCATTTCTGTTAGTGATACTATTTTTCTTTTGGAGAATTAACTGTTGATGGTCTCTAATATTAAAAATCTCTGAAATTCCTAATAAATAAACAATTAGGCTAAATATATTGTATAACTGCTCTCACGACATATGAAGATAGTAACAGTCTAGTGAACAAGTGAATAAATCTACTTCAAACAAGCATTATAACATATTCTGGTTCAGGTTGTGAGGTTAAATCAGTGACCACAGATTAAGCATTTACAACACAAAATAGGGTTTTGGTAAACGAAGTTCCCAGAGGAACAGTTTGAAGCTGGTGATTTACCACTGTTTTATGTGTGGTTAATATTGATGTCCACACTGTTTGATAAATGGCCGTGTGTTCTTAACCAACAGCTGGGGAATGGAAATGATGAAAATGTGTTTTTGCCAATTAATTATTATAGTATTTAAGTAATATTTTAGAAATATAGAAATATTTAATTAATTCTGAAAAGAAATAGGACTATTCTGCCTTAATTCTGAAAAGAAATAGGAATATTCTGTTTTGACCCACGGTTTGGCTTAATATTACACATTTACACATTTAAGATTTCAATATTAAGAGAAATGGTACATGTGCATGCACGGGCGCGCGCGCGCGCACACACACACACACACCTGATTAAGATGTGATCCTAATACACTGTGCAGATTAAATACATTTTGCTAGATATAAAGATGTAACTGAACAAGGGATTCAAAATGTTTGCTCACATTTTTCAGCTGTTCAATTTACCGTACCTGTCAGCTGCATGCTGAGCTCTGTGTTTTCACAGCAAGCAGGCCACGGCTGCTGGCATTGCAATATAATCAATTTGCTCCTGTACTCAAAACCACTGTGAAATATTTCAGGTCCCATTTCTTCAGGGCAATGACATTATTGATTACCGTTTACCTGGTGTCAACAAAGTCCCACAGTAAACAGAGCAAATGCTAACACGAAGCCACCTACATTCTTTTCAGTTATTTTATGTGAATGCCGACTATTATAAATACAAAGAATTACGTGTAATTATTTTAGTTTTTGTCTTGTGTGTTTGTGTGCATCTCTCTCTCCCTTTATAATTTTTGTTTATTTTGTGTGTAGCCTAAAACAGTAAACAGTTGGAAACAAGAAGCTAGCAATTAGCTAACTGACTTTGTTTTCTCAGATCCGACGGCATGTAATAACTGTTTATATGAAGAGACACTTTACAGTTTTAATTGCCTCTTCTCAGGAGCTGACAAGAAACAAACTGACTGTCTGTAGCCACAGATCAAGCTGGTGGACAGCAACATCTCTGGGGAGGTGTCTGATAAACTGTCAGACACCGCAGGATTATTATTCCTCCGACTAGTAATTATTTGAACCTTCTGTGTTTAGCTGGTACTTTGGAGCCAACATTGCTAGGGTTAGGAATTCCAAGCTTCTCCAGCCTTTTCTATTCATTAGCACTACATCACATGTTAGCAACTCGGCTGAACATCTGACACATGTAAGCATTATCAGGATGTTGGGTAGTAGATTTTCATTGGTTTCTTAGCATTGTCACTCACAAGTATGTATTTAATTCTAGTAGTAATAGTGCTGATATTACACTATAGTGGTTTGATTGTGCTATTGGTCGTTGTGCATGTCAATTAAAATGCCTCTATCAAGTAGGCGGGTCTTAACGCAGTTGGCCAACTTCATTGGGTAGAGAAAGAAACTTCAGGATGCTATACTAACTTCACTCTCTACTCTACTCTCTACTCTCTACAATCTATATGTGCAGTATTTTGCTAAGTGAAAAGTGAAAAAGTAATGACTGAAACGATAATTTCGAAAGGCCTGTCTAAAACCTATTTTTTGCATATTCTTTATAAATGAAGTACACTGCAGTATGATATGCCAGTAAGGACGGATCTTTTTCTGGAAAAAGGGCAAATGTTATAGAACAATAATGTTAAAATTGTTGATCATGTTTCCATTTGACTGCCCTCTAGAGGTTGCCGGTTTATACAGCATTCAACAATAATTGCCTACTGCAGCACAACCCTTGTGCCGATTAATTTAATTTAGAAAATGTTGCACCACATCAAGACACATATTCCTCTTAAGTTTATGAATTAGAGCCTGTGATATTACTTAGCTGCAATGTTACTATTTCATTTAAGAAATTCTGACTCCACAGATCTAACAAGGAAAGAATGAAAATACCAAACATCACAACTACATACGTGCATGCACACACACACACACACACACACAGTGCTCTCTAGGGAGGCTGATGGGGGCAGCAGTGCATGTGATTTCTCATTAGCAGAGTGCTAGATATGCAGTGTGCTCCGCGCACACACACACACACACACACACAGAGACACCAATTACCGGTAGTAAATGAGACTGATTGACAGGCTAAATAGACGAGACCTCAGAATTACCTCGATCTGCGATAAAGTCTTAAGTCTCAGACAGACAACAGATCAAACATAACACATCTCTCCACTCAACTTGGAGCAACACCATATCCTGGAGCTGCAAATTAGGTCTGTGGAAAATACAAAGTTCTTTTCTTGCCCTCGAGACGTATAGAAAAACTCAATATTAATGTCGTCACAATTTTTCCACTTAACCATACAGAAAAAGGTTTCTCAACTGGGGAACGGGTTAACAAGGTACACAAGGCTGGTTGTGTGTGTGTCTCTCTCTGGAGGAGATTGATGGCTTTAGGAGTGGTTTGGTATAATTGTTAAATGGTTATGCAAATTAGTTATGTAAATGTTATTTATTCCAATGAAAGATACAATTTAAGAAAAGAGGCTTTATTGGAAAATGCTTTTACAGGGCAGGCACGGGGTATTTTGTTTTCTGAAAACAATTAGGAACTTCGTTTTGTAGTGTGTGAACATAGATTTAAATGGAAAGAAAGTGTTGAATGAATCCTGGTTCAGGAGAACCAACATTCTGGCTCTCAGCCTCACCCATTAAACTCCAATAAGTTCTGTAATTAAAGTAGATGTGTATAATGGTGTGTGGTATAGGCTAGTTTTTCCTTCTAGTTATTGATTGTATAAAGATCTATAAAGTAATTTGCATTGTCTTTGCCATAGATTTTCTCAAGACAATTTGAGATGTAGTGTAGTTCAATGAACAGCACCTTGAACCACAGGACTGATTTATAAAGAATACGCCAAGGACTTTAGATTACACCCTGACAGAACATTTTGAAACTTCAAATTCTGCCAGAAAATAGCTAGAAATAGCTATGCTCTGTTAAGGTAGCCAGGGCCAGTGTGTGCGCGCGCCTCTGACTTCTGAAGCCGTACATTTCTCCACAAGTCACACATATAGCCTCACTTTGACGTACCTATTGGCCTAACTAAAACTGGTTTTACCATTTGCTAGCGGCACAAGTTGCATTATGAGCTAGATGTGTGCATTTTTAACATATATGCACAGTTAAGTTATGCATGTAAACACCAGACCCGATTAGGTGACATCCTATGAAACAGGTGACCCGAAACATTCAACCGCGAGTTATAGTCGATCTGTAACACCTGTGTCTGTTTTTTCATCTGCCACTCATTTGTCTGATGGTCAGTATTTGTTGTCTAGTCTACCTGTAATACACCATTGTTTATCCTGGCTCTTGTTATTCCAAGTAATACTTCCTGTATTTTACCGTAGACAGTTGAACCAGTATAAAATAAAGTAGCAATGAAACTGAAATGCAACAAAATAAGGAAAATGCCAGTAAAAGAATAGACATCAAAACTACTGTCATTTATTAAAGACCTGCTTTTAAAATATTTAGTGATTTCAAAGAGACCACCACATTTTTAGACCTCAGCTATAGTGTTGTGGGGCTGTTACAGCAGGCTCCGTTACAATACCTTTTGTAGCCAGACGGGCCATCTGAACATCAGAAGGTCATACCTGAGGAGAGTAGGCAGTGGAAATCGGATATATGGCGTTATTCAAATATATTGTGGAGCAAGGCCATTTTAGACTTCAAAAGTAATATGTATTGAAAAAAAAGGGTCCTCTGAATTTAACACGTAACCAGTGTAATGTTGCCAGGGGATACGGATATAGGGTATAATATGGTCCTGTCTCTTTGAATTTGTCAAAGGTCTAGCAGGACTGCCTACATACCAAGCATTAGACAGGATAAATAATTCACCATTACTTTGAATAAAGACAATTTAGCTTAACAGTCATAACATTGTATTGGAAGCTTTATTTGAAATACCAGCAGAAAGTCCTCAAATACAAACATTAATTCATGGTTTTTAAAATGGGCTTGGTATGGCGAAGACAATGGGGAAAGAAACTTCTTCCTTCAATATCACAAGCTGGTCCCTCAGAAGCGCCACCCTTTTAATAATTGGACATGCTTTGGTTGCCAAAGCTGAGATAGTGTGGTGCAGTCAGCACCGTGTTCCCATTTACAGAGCCAGGATGTGTAGAAAACAATGGATAATCTCAGTGTGCCCAAAAGACACTGTTAGTAGACCATAAGAAATTAGGAACATACACTGTACCTTTATGTTCTTAAGAAAATCTTACAGCAAAATGCATATAAATTGTGTGATAAAAATTACCTGCTGGTGCAGGACCTGCCAAATCCAATACAGACAATTACATTTGCAACAGAATTGCACCTTTATTGCACAGATCCAGTACAACCAGTTTGCCATAGGCTTTACTTGGTTTTAGCGCAAAGGTCTCTCATTCACATGAATTGGTCCTATGGCTTTCTCATATATTCCTTCACCACCTGTAGAGAAAGACAATGTTTTATCAACATAACTTTTATAAAGCAGGAGGTGACTGCTATTGCTACATTGGCTCTGGAACTCTCTCGCTAGCTTTGTGAGCTAAGGATTATGTTAGCTCTTAACACTTAGACAGATTTTTAAAGCATGCTTTTAATTAGCAATATGTCCTTTTAATTTGTATGGCATTGTGTACCTTTTTAGATAGACACTCTTAAGATCTTTTTAAGTCTTTGCCAGTGAATACACTAATATTCAGCTATAAATTAAATCAGTAGTTTAAACTCCAACTGAGGGTTGAGAGACACAGATTAAGATGATTCACAAATAAAATATTCAAATTATTAAAATGGCATCGTTTAGACATAACGTTAGTAGTAGTACAGTTTATGCATTACTTGGCGTACTCTGCTACATTAAATTATTATTAAATAAGGCTGTTATTCTTCTACAACCTCTGGGAATAGCGGGGGTCGCGAGTCTGGCACTGTTATTTTGTGTCGCAAGCGGAAAAGTTTGAGAACCCCTGATCTAAATAATCAGCCCCCCTTTCCAAAAAACAAACACATATACATACATACATACATGATAAATACCTGTAGTTCTGAGGAGGTGTAAAGGCTGTCCTGCTTTACAGTCCGCGTCACAGCAGGAACAGGTGTTATGCTTGCCACTGGCCTCCATCCAGCTGCTGCAGAATAATGTGTCACGTTACAAGTTCAGTTTGACTTTGCCGGTTGCGAGTAACCAACAAACATTATGGCGAGACAGATTACAAATAAAATTGCTACAAGCTGAAATATTACGGAAAGACTGGTGATATTCATACGCACAAGTTAGTTTGTCATGACTGTCTCCTGGGCTGTCCATGTGTCTCTCTGCCTGCACTTCCCCTCCCAACCTGTGGATGTCCTCGC
>JAODLL010067204.1:0-17160 GCA_026546735.1 Forbesichthys agassizii
TATATATAACTGCAGCTTTGGTATATATATAACTGCAGCTTTGGTATATATATAACTGCAGCTTTGGTATATATATAACTGCAGCTTTGGTATATACATAACTGCAGCTTTGGTATATATATAACTGCAGCTTTGGTATATACATAACTGCAGCTTTGGTATACACTAATACTGCTGTTTACTGAAATATGCCTAGTTACAGTACAACGATGACACAGAACATATACAGCATGCAGTGAGATAATCACCGGCTGTTTATGTGACGTGTTTTCAACCCTATAATTAAAAATGAATGACTGCTGCACAGTAGTAATATGACTCCAATATTGCAGATACCATCAAGAGAGGGTTTAAGGAAAGCCAAATTAATAACGGTTTACATAACAGAATGCATATGGTTCTCACTGGACACTTAGTACAGAATGAATGGGATGCTTAGCAACAGTGACATGATTTATCTACTAAGAAAGTACCCAACTTGCTCTTCAAGACAAATCACTCTGTTAATGTTGCCGATAGGGGATATTATGAAAGCAATTTTAGGTAATGGTGTAAACTGAGTCAGTTAACAGGGTCATGTGCGTCTTTCCAAAACATACAACAAAAAAAAAGATTACATGTTGATTTTTTGGGCAATTTTAACTGACAATCCATTTGTAAGACTGTCTTCTATAAACTAGGCAGACAAATCCAGTGCAGCTAATGATTTAGAGCTGACACAATTCTCTTTGCAAATGCATACACACACACACACAATTAATATAAAGAATTAGGTAACAATCGGAACAACAGCGGTACCATAAGTGTCTTGCATCCAAATGTTACGACACCAAATGCAGAAATGTTTTAATTGTCTGATGTTGCTTTTTACCTCACAGGTGTTGTAGTCCTCAGAGTCGAGCAACAAGCAAAGTTTAGGCAAAAGCTCCGGCCAGTTTTGAAGTTCCCCCTTAGAGGCAATGGTGGTGATGAGAATTCCTATGAGAATAAGAATGATATTGACTACTTTATACTGACATCAACTATTCAAATAAAGAACAATTATGAATAATAATTTACAAATGTTTTTTGTGTTTGTTGAAAATATTTAGAAATGAAAAAGATTACGATATGAAAAACGGTACATAAATATGTATTATTTATTATTAATGATGATTAATCATGATAATTCATCTCTGTAACGGCAAAGCGCTGAAGCTGTAACGTACCCACAGTGGCCCGGATGAGAGGAGAGGTGTCGCCAATGTTCTGGAGACACTCGCTCTTGATAAACTCAGAAACACCATTGGGGAAGTTCTGATAGTGGGCTTTCACGTTGTTCTTCAATATCAAGCCACTCAGAGACCGTGTTGGCTCATCTTGGATTAAAGAGACAGACATCTGAATGAGTAAGCATAGTATTCTGTTCAAACCATTGAGTTTGGCTGACATGAAATATGGATACTTGAACATGTATAACCAGAAAAGAATCTAAATGCCTGAAGAGCCGGGTCACCTGTTTCCACATTTACTGTGACAACAGATGGCACTAGATCACCCCATTCATTTACAGGCCCTCTAGCTCAAGATCATTTAATAGAGCACAGTACAGGAAGAGAGTCGTGCATGCAAATCTCAAAATGGCCACTTGTTTCCAGCCCTGATACACTGACACAGCAAGCAAACAGAATAAAGCATACCTTCTGATTTTAACTTTGTGAGAACAAATATTAAATAATTGTTGAAGTCTGGATATTGGTTCAGCTGTTCAAGCCTCTGGAAAATTGGATTGAGGTGGATAACATGTCTAGTTTGTCATAAAAAGCACATGAGGTTGTCGGTAAACACAAAATAGAAATAAATCACAAAAAATGTGCTAGTTTTCTTTATCAACAAAACCACTTTAGGCTTTGGGCTAATTATCATATGGAAAAGGTTAATAACTGTACAAATAAAATACCAAATAATCTTGTTCATCCCAAGGCGACCAATACTACATTACTAATAACACTCGTTATTGACGAGACTGTGGAACAATTGAGTGGGACAGAAAGACTTTCTACAACATGTATTAAATAATGATGGCCCTTTCTGCAGAAAACAGCTGTGACACTTCTCCCAAAAGCACCCAGACACTATCAAAGAACAATCTCTGTCTATCTATAAACCAGAATGTATTTCAAGGTATAATAATGCTGCTCTGGTGACTCGTGGTACATTGACGTTATAGACATGTTATATTGCTTGAAGCTAGATGGTCTCTATATTAAATCATTCAAGGGGGCTGAATTTGGTTTGGGGCTGTAAATAAATAGAAGGTGTCAATTCATTCACAGCCTGCCTAATACAAATTCTAAGTGGTCATGAAAGTGAATGCAAGGTTTAGTCCGTTTTGTTAACAGTATGATTTAATGAGATGTTATTATGATTAAGAAAATATCTATAAATAAATGAAATTGACAATTCTGCAAAGAAGCTATTACTGTAGAATATGTAAACAAGCATTATTCTGGCATAATGTTTAGGTGAATAAATAAGTGTAAAACACCAGTCAAGTACAAACATTTTACATGTGACATGTAATATATTATTGTTAGTGGATCCTAACAATACCAGCATTACTTAATTAAACGGGCATTAAACGGTATTTTGATTACAAACAGCCTACTGAGGCCATTGTTCATGCCACAGCCTTTATACAATAACAATTCTACAGTTTGGCTATATGTTAGAAGCTCACATGAAAAGGCTGCAAAAATCCAATCAAATAATCTATTCAGATAGTTTGAACTATACAATAGTCAACGTCTTAACCATGTTATGGTTACAGGAGTGCTGCATAAATGTCATTGATAATATTTGTATAATTCTTTTATCACATAGCCTACACAATGCTGAAAATAATGACACTATACTGTACATGGATGTGACTTAAAATATCGTATTATCTCTTCAAATTCTAAACAGTGTGCCATTTCAGATATCAATACTATGCATATGGATAATGCTTTACATTGGCAATTGTATCATTATTGTAACTGTATAAAAATACATGGTACAACGTAAAACTACCCCCCCCCCCCCCCCCCGAATAAAGAATGCAATTAAAAATATCTGCTGCCTGGTCTAGCTGCACAGTGACAAATAGCCTATATCTGACAGTGTTTGTCACAATATTCGACAAGACTGTGCATAAAGGCAGTGGCCGTAGCACATCAGTCGACTCTGCAAGACAACGGGTTGGCCAATAACGTTACTAACGCTATTATTAGCATTATTTTATTAACTCGAGATTATTTTACACTGGACCCGACAAATAAAATACGCCCTGACGTCCATGTCTTCCAGGCTATAGCAAAGGATACTTGCTGGACTGATCTCTGGGTGGACGTATCCGGGGATTGGGACTCTTTAAGGAGCTGGATGATCTGATGAAGTCCCTGTTCGTCTGGCTTCCATTCACACTCCATCTTGCTTTGCTGAAAACGCACACGGTGAATTTGTCAACACGTTAACCAATGTCTGTCCGTGACAAAAGCGATAACATGTCTTCCCTAGCTACGCGAACCCCTTCAGCCAAGGAGAATGACAAATCGGTTCCTAACCAGCAAATACCTTGGAATAATGGACTTTGTGTTGAGGTGAGCCTGTCTGTCTGGAGCCTCAGACATGGGCCTGTCAACGCAGGAACATCCGTTTCCACCGCAAGTTGCTGCTACACTACGTTCATGTCGCATTTAGCTCTCAGACTCTCAGCTGAGCAGCCTGCAAGGTCCTAGTGCTACACAATTCATTTACAACCATATACCGGTACCTTAAGTTCTATGTTTACAACCTTACAGTAGAATACACCTTCAAATAAACATATTAATTATTTGATTATAATAAAGCATGCCAGATTTTCCACAAGTGTGGGTTGATGTAAAACTGTAGAGTTTTGTTTAATATAATGCTTCACGGTATTTCCATCCAAACACAGCTAAACAAATGATCCACGTAAAATAACATAAATTGAGTACCGTAATATTTGATATATCAGATTTATTTGGCCATCGTTCATCAGAGTAACAATGTGACCAAATGACTGTTGAGAAACATTACGGCGTCTGCCTTGGAGAACATGTATGTATATTTCCAGAAGAGGGCAGCAAGTGCCAAGCTCGCATTTGAACTGCCAAAACAACGTTTACACGAAGAAGAATCCGTTCTGTGTGCGGTGTGTTAGCCAGTTTATTTACTGTTAGCTTGCGTGTTCCGGCTGATGCTTTTTTATAACAAGCTGCTTCTTCGGTAACCAAACTTAAATATAATTATACATATAGCTCTTGAGGTTGAACTTCGAAGAACGTGAACGTGTTGCAATTTCAACATCTAGCTGCTGGACTGGCTCCACCTTGGTGTATCTGTCAAGGGACTTTTTTCTGTGCTTCGAAGAAACATGAGCTTTCTTTTGTGAGTTACAGCTATTGTGATAAATTAATTATTTTGTTATATATGGTTGCCTTTTGCAGTTTCTCGCTGATGGCTACCGTAATATGGGCTATATGACCACTTCCTGGAATGGCAAAACTGCCAGTAACACAAGATTTGAATTTGTTTCCCAATCAATTTTATCCAGAATAAATAAATATGGCATCTCATCTATAGAATATATGTGCCAATCGTACTATGGTGCAATTGACTGTTTACACAAATTAATCTATGGCATTTCAAATGTCATGACTGAAAGGCTGTGGTCAGAAAGGGTCCTATGGTCATTTTATGGTACTAGGGAGTGATAGGGGTGATTTAGTTGTGTGCATAAAGCATATGCTGATAACATATTCATATTTAAGTAGGTTTAATATATTCTATTCACAGATAATACATACGCATCAAACCGGAAAGTAAAATATAATGGAGTTGTGAAACAAAATACTTGAAATACGCCTATATGACTGCATAAGGGGAAGAGAGATAAGATACAGTATTTCCCAAAATTTGAACAATTAATTGTCTGATTTTTATTATTTATTAATGTACAACTCTACAACATATGATGCTTGCACTGAAATGTACAATGCCACATTTCCCACAGCAGTATAGTTTATAGGCTATTATGGAAGAACGATTAGAGGGTATTGTTGGGAAAACCCCAGATTTTATTTCAATGTAACACTTCATACTAGTAAATACTACTGTATCGTAAAATGTAACTGACATCTTGGTGTAATGTAGCTTGGAAAGGAATTTAATAACAGTCTTACACAGGCCACATGGCATATTATACAGCGAATAAGACAACTCCTTTCATGACTCTATGCCCCACCCTGCTGTTCACATGCAAGCAGATAAATCAATTAATCTAAATATAAAACCTATATACAGTATCTGTATATTCTTACTGCCTATGTAACCTGAGATTTTTGTTTGGACAGTGCCCTACCTAGATCCACAACATTGTGTCTTTATTAGTCACTAATAACAGCCGTCAACTCCTTTTTTTTTTTTGCAACTGCTCTTCCTCTTTCCAATGTGACTTAACAGTGGCAACCGTTCGTCAAAGACGTTTAAACCCAAGAAGAATATTCCAGAAGGCTCTCACCAGTACGAGTTGTTAAAGCATGCTGAAGCAACACTGGGAAGTGGTAACCTGCGCATGGCCGTCATGTTGCCAGAAGGGGAAGACCTGAATGAATGGGTTGCCGTCAACAGTAAGATCCAGAATAGCTTTCTCACTTGTGATGCATTCTGGTTTATCACAATGAGTCTGCATCAACAAGAAGCAACCCTCTTCCACACCATACCCTCCCAACACTACTACTAGTCAAGTGAATCGTCAAGGTTGCCTGTCATTATTCCCTCCACACACCGTATGTTTTGATGGTGTGAGGAAGCCAAATGGGAATGTTAAATAGATTGTGTTTGTTTACGCTGTCCTAAACTGAGACAAATTGTTGGTTCTTCATAAACCCGTTAACTCAGGGCAGTGCATCCTGTTTTGAATTTGAAGAGGTAAATCTTTCATCAGTGTTTGACAATATTACTTGAACTGGATGGCTTTGGAAAACAAATCCAGTGAGAAGATAAATGCCTAATTGCAATGCACACAGAGGGTTATTAATGCAGTATAACTCATTCTTGGGCTCTCAAATTGGACCTCCTCACTCAACATGGTCATGTATTACGTTGGTGGCCAAAGAAAACATATAGTCATGTCTGGTAGAAACGCTAGCTTCAGTATTGTCGACTAATACTCTTAACACGTCACTTTGATATCTGGCTGTCTGATCTGTTCGCCAATGTTGGTGAAATGCCTCAGGATAATCACTTTTATGCAGTGACACTTTATGTGCTGGAAAGCATGCGTAAAAATGAATCTGATTTGTATAAGGAAGACTTTATTTCTGCCGGTTATACTGAGTCCTGCTACTTCTGGCTATTTCCATTAGATTAAATGTTTGCATGTGTCTTTCCAGCTGTGGATTTCTTCAACCAGATCAATATGCTGTATGGCACCATAACAGACTTTTGCACTGAGGAAAGCTGTCCAGTCATGTCTGCAGGGCCTAAGTAAGAACATTTGACTACTTGTAAAGCTTATTTGAAGTAAGAAATAGGATTTCATGAAGCTAGTCAGTTTTAAAAATGCATTAAATCATCCGGAGTGTGACCCAGGCCTATGGACTTTGGTGTCATGTATAATGCTGTTTTCCACACAGGTATGAGTACCACTGGGCAGACGGAACCAACATAAAGAAGCCAATCAAATGCTCTGCCCCCAAGTACATTGATTACCTTATGACCTGGGTACAAGACCAGCTAGATGATGAGACACTATTCCCATCAAAGATTGGTATGATCCAGAACTCTCCCCTGTACATCCATTTAGTTGATTAAATATGCAGCATCCATTATTCACTCAGCTATGGTTCTAGTTATGACTGACATTTTCGTTGTCTCTGTCTTTTCCTCAAGGGGTTCCCTTTAAGCGGAACTTCATGTCAGTGGCAAAGACCATCTTGAAGCGTCTGTTCAGGGTCTACGCTCACATTTACCACCAGCACTTTGACTCTGTCATGCAGCTACAAGAGGAGGCTCATCTCAACACCTCCTTCAAACACTTCATCTTCTTTGTTCAAGTAAATATGCTCCAGTCGACACATCTCATCCAATTGAGATACATTCATTTATCTATTTACATACATTTCATTAATAAAGTATGTATGCATATTTACCGATGATTGAAGTACTGTATATTTCCTAATGGTGAAGACGTTGTAAATTGGTCTCTTCCAGGAGTTCAACCTCATCGACAGAAAAGAACTAGTCCCTCTGCAGGAGCTGATAGAAAAATTGACAACAAAGGATAGATAAACGGCAGTCCTCCCCCTTTCTGTGGTCTGCTATTTGTTTTGCACAGATACCTTTCCCACTCTGGCTGTGTATGTGTGTGTGTGTGTGTATGTATGTATGTATATATATGTATATATATATATATGTATGTATGTATGTATATATATGTATGTATGTATGTGTGTATATATATATATATATATATATATACATACATACATACATACATACATACATACATACATACATACATACATACATTCATTAATTTCCATTTGGGGGAATGTTTCTATTAAAGCCAGCAGCAAAGAATGGTGTTAATGGGGTATGGCACTAGGGCTATCAGGGATTACACAGTCAAAATGAGCAACCACAGTTTAACACTTTTTCGAAAATGGGTTTTAGCACTTTGAATATATCCCAAAAGCTCATGTTACCTGCATTCAGTTACTGGTTACATTTAAGGTGTATATATACTTCTATTGATTAGAGTTATATTTGACTGCACAACTTTTTCTTTTACTTAATGTTCAACAATAGATGTTACTTTCCAATGCATACTATAGGTGATAGTCAAATGAAATAAACGGTTATTGAATTTATGTTTAATATTTGAGCTAATTAACTCTTAAATTGAATTGGTCATTTCATTTTTCAGTAAACTGGATTAAGAATATAAATTTAGAATTGCCCAAGTCTAGCATAGATGACAATGATAAGTGCCTGGTTTGGCTCATAATACAAACCGTAAATACGGTAATTGTTAAATAATACTCATTGTTTGATTGTCATCTACCCACATACCCTTCCTTCTCTAACAACATATTTTGTTTGGTTATGATAAATGAATGTTTTCATGAGGCCATTGTTTTTATATTTTAAAAATGTTGAATCTGGAAATGGCTAGTCTTCAAGAGATCTGCACCACTAATTTCATGATCCATGTATAAATATGTCTTCTAAGTTATAAATAGAAATAATATTAAAGTTCATTGGTTTATTCTGTTATCTTACCAGCTATGAAGCACTTTGCACAAATTACCTGACCACTCTTGCCTGAATATTCTAGACTGCTTTCTGAGAGCCTGCTTGTGTCATTTCTCTTTGCTTTCTTTTACAGTTTCCCAAGCGAATGTTATTGAACTTAACCTTAACTTAAATGCACTGTATGGGAATATACTTTACATATGGGATTTCCTGTGCTTTTATATGGTCAATGATATGTGTGCTTCAGACGACAGATGCATGGCCCATTTCCAATCTAATGTAGTACTATGCAATCATTTTACAAAATGTTCCAATGGGTCACTCTTTCATATGTGCGCATTCAAGTGTATGACTTAGAAATATATAATTATGTTATATAAATCCAAAAACGTGTCAGTAGATCGTACCATATGCTTTGGAAGAAGTATAAGAAAGAGGTGAACAATACATGGAGAGTAGGCTAGATAATTGGATAAGCATGGTACATTTTGGTGAAAGAATCCATCTTTAGTGAGACATTGCAGATGTTGCCTTTCCTCAACTGTTTAGCACCCTGGTTTCTATGTGCTATATCTCATTTCCCATCCCTACTAGGTGGTTATGTATTGCATTATTATGAAAAAAATCAAAATGGTACAGCAATGCTCATAGAAAAGCCTATTACCCAGTATTTCTCCTTGACTGTACTGATGAAATGTTTGTAAATAGTGGCTTGTACTGGTTTTTTGATGCTACTTAAATTACTTCTGCTATTTCCAAGGCAAATAAAGGTGGTCTTTAAAATATTTTGTAGCCCGTTGAACAAAAAGCAATGGAAAGTGTATGATTATGGGTTCTATTTTACTTATAAACTCCCAAATGAATTTAGCCTATTTTACACGGCTCTTATTTATAAGGAAGAAGTATGGAATGAAGTCCCTGCAGCTGCCAGCTTGTCATCCTATGTGACTGTTTCCTGGGCGAGGCCTCCACTTCCCGCCAGTTTTAATCTTGACAGCACAGTTGTTTAATTTGAGAGCACATCGGAACACCAGCTTTGACTAGGAAATAAATAGGTGTACATTTCTATTTTTTTTTTACAATGTCTCTAACCTCCAAGAGAGTATGTCCTATTCCTCTGAACGATAGTATGGAGAAGAGAGTAAAACGAATTTCTATAGAGGGAAATATTGGTAAGTAGTACCGGTAGAACATAACACAAATATATAAGACGTACAGCCTACAGCCTTATAAGTTTAGGCTAAAACTGGTTGACAGCGGATGCATATTTCATTGATGTTTCTTTGAATTACCGTAATGGTACCGCTGTATGCGTTCAGCATTACGGCTAATTAGTATTTGTAAGATACATGTAAATATAGCCTGCTAGCCTACGGTACTGTTCATGTATATTCGAATATAACAACAGTAATCAAATGAGACATTAATAACATACTTTTTTTTTGCTATAACACAATATTTTCTATAACTTCTTTTCATGTAGCTGCAGGCAAATCGACATTTGTGCGACTTTTGGAGAAACAAAACAGCGAGTGGGAAATAGTTCCAGAACCAGTTGCTAGATGGTGCAATGTCCAAACAAAACAAAGTGACTTTGAGGTATTTCAGTATTTGTGCATTTCCAATCATTATTCTATAAGATAAACACACTATCAGCACGGAGTTTTAGAAGCTATCCCACGACTACTTACAGTGTGGCAGAACATGCCTCTGCATTCTGTCAACTTCCTTTCCTATGGCATTCTGTATAAGAATATGTAAACTGTCCCTAGTGTCCAACTGTATTTAGAATGCAGCTGCCATCTGGCCAATTATTTACTGTGGTAACCCTGATCAGAGGAACAGATGGACCCCACTGTGGCAGTGTGCAGCTATCCTCAGCTGCATGTAATAAAAGTAGTCTGTCAAAGAAATATACACAAAAGCCTTTTCATATTTGATACATGTTATTACATGTTTGCATATTCTAGCTACTTTATGCTGTAGTCGCTATACTATTATGGCACCACCAGTATAACTACTGCATTACATGTCACTCTGTCAATGAGGGTTAGTTGTGTCATAAGGACCATTTATTGTCAAAAAGCATATTTTAAATTACAGGAATATTAGATTCCCTGTCTAAATTCCTTCAACCAGAGTGAACATTTTCAGAAGATAAGTTGTAGGTATTTGTCTATAATGTTTAAAGTTTAGATATAACATCCACATATAATGTCATAACGTTATACCATGTATATTGTAATATGTAACATAAACTAAATGAATCTAAAAGGGACTAATTGAAAATGTCATCAGATACAATGTAGTCTAGCAAATCTCTTTTCATATCTATATCTATCTGCTGTGTCAATCATAGGAGCTCACCAATTCTCAGAAGAGTGGAGGCAATGTTTTGAGAATGATGTATGAGAAGCCTGATCGATGGGCCTATACCTTCCAGAGCTATGCCTGTATTAGTAGGGTGCGTGCCCAGATGACAGCCACAAATGGCAAGCTCAGAGATGCTGACAACCCCGTACAGTTCTTTGAGCGTTCTATATACAGTGACAGGTATTATTTCTTTCTATTCGTTACGTTTAATTGATATGTGTTCTGGCAACTAAATTCAAGCACTGTGCTTTTGATAGCTTCCACACACACAGATGATAACGTATAATGTAGCCCACAGGACACTAACTAACTATCCATCTCAGTAGAAAAATCAGTTTATAGTGATGCTCTCCAACTAGTGCAAATGAACAGGCCTTTACAAGTCACAATGGACAGCAGGTTTAAGATCCGCTTTTACCAGAGACATATTGTACATTACTGTATATCAGCATGCATTTACACGTTGGAACAAGAAGAACTGGTGGTCTCAGCAATAGGTACCTGGATTCTGAGTAGGATATGCATTTGTATGTATTTACCAATATTGACTGCTCTCCTCAGATATATATTTGCTGCTAACCTCTATGAGAATGGGTGTCTGAATGACACAGAATGGGCCATCTACCAAGACTGGCATGGATGGCTCCATACCCAGTTTGGCAAGCACATTGAACTGGATGGCATCATTTACCTGAGAGCTGCACCAAAGGTGATGTTTATTGTATCAACAGTGATGTCGCTGTCTCCTGACTATTGTCATTCAATACAATCTTATTAGATCATGTTTTGAGTCTATGGTAATTCAAGTTTAGCTCATTCACAGATGTGTGTGAACAACATGTAGCTCAGACCTCACAAACAAATGAAATGGTTATTCTTAACTCTTGATTACTGTGTGTGTGTGTGTGTGTGTGTGTGTGTGTGTGTGTGTGTGTGTGTGTGTGTGTGTGTAGATATGTTTAGATAGACTGCACCTGCGTGGCAGAGAGGAGGAACAAGACTTACCCCTGGAGTATCTGGAAAGTCTCCATTGTAAGCATGAGAGCTGGCTACAGCACAAGACCATGAGGTGGGGAATAAAGAGGTTCCTGTCCAGTTCAATCATGTGTATATTAGGCAGACTACATGTCATACCTAAGCCTACATAAAGACGTGGGGCATCTACAATTCAGTTCAATTATATATTCATTTCAAATTAGTCTGGCGTGCGAAATATCCAATGTAAAATTTTACCCATGATTTACAGCATGGACTTTGAGTATCTCAGTGGTTTGCCAATCTTGACGATGGATGTGAATGAAGACTTCAATGGAAATAAATCCAAAAGTGCTGACATGATTGAGAAGGTAAAACAAGCTACATATGAATATTTGCCTCCTTTTTACAAATCATAATCTTGGATTGACATTTTAAATAGTAAAATGATACTCCCATATACAAAGTATCTGGAAAGATAAATTATAACTTGTTTTATAATATCCATAAGGAGTTTATCTTTATGCACTGTATATACTCAAAACACATGCAAACAAACTATTGTTTCCACCCAGACACTGCATTAGAAGCTGCTTATGTAGCAAGTTAGTGTTGACGATAAATACTGTGCCTCCCATGTTGTGTTGGGCTAATTTAAAATGTAATCAGCAGGAAATGCACACAAAGATAGTGTCTTACCACTCATGTATTTCTTCACCATATGTGATATTCTATATATACGATATAAAATAAACCAATTGTAATTGCTCATACACAGATGGACACCTAATTGATTGTCCTCTCTTGTTATGTTCTAGGTGAAAGAGTTCTTAAGCACTTTGTAAATATCATCTGTTTACCTAGCTCCTGGAGAAGGTACATAGAATGGGTGTGGCAGATAAATTATGACACATTAAATATATGTTATCATTTTTATTAAATAAATGTATAATGTATTTTTTAAATTACTCCATTGTCTTTGCCTATGTACAGTAAGCTTGCCAGTTGTATAATAACAATAAATGTCTGTTTTGCACTACAGTCGTGTTTTAGAAGCTATTACCTACATGTAATGTAGCATGTTGAATATATGCAGTTTGTCTCACAATCCTCCCAGAAGGTGGCGCCGCTACTGAATATAGGGAGTAGGCCTACAGCCTTTTTGTTTTTTCCTCCCAAAACCAGAATATATGTTCATGAAAATTAACAGAAATCGTGAATCTGAAAAAACTAAAATATGTTGTAAAGTATTGTTGACGTGGCATTAATGAACAAAATCCCTAATGCAAATATGCTATGCTATGTGTTTTTCTAGCCTATAAATAAACAGACAAGAAACAAGTATATGCATGTCTATGTGGTGTTTGCAGCCTAGGAATAGAAGAGGAAGAAACTGTGTGGAAGTGATAGTAGTGTGTGCACTGTCCATGTAATAAAATAAATGTACAAAATTAATAATATTTTTTTCATGTATCACACAATTTTGAATTAGCTTGCGTAGCCTACTGATAAACTAACGACTGATGGCGGTAAACGGTCTACTACAGATTGAGCGCGTAACGAACTTTTTGACCTCCACCCCATACTCATGGCGTCACAGGAGGAGGGATAGTTCTTTAAATATGGAAAACGACACGGTGAGCTTCTTCACACTCGTCCAGCAAAACACAACACTTTCTCGAAGATGTATCAAGAACAGTCTAGTGCGATACGAGTTGGAGGTGTCATGTGTGATTAGCAGACGTAATATCAAATAGCATTGATTCCTGCGAGACGCGCACACCGCAGTGTTTAACGGTAGACTTGAACAACCCAGACAACACTTCAGGCACTGGGTGAAGTGAACTCCAAAGTTTGCGCACTTGACGGTTACGCTGAGTAAGAAGAAGTAGGTCTTGATATTGGAGTATCTGAAGTTTTAACTTCGACAATATGAGTTCGGAGAAACGCAAGTGAGTATATTTAATTTTGTTAGCCTACATAACAACACACACACGGTGTTTAGGCGATGTGTACAAGTGAAGTTGCACGTGTGTCTGTCACTTGGTGAAGTAGCCTAGTCTAATAAACTGATCAAATAATTTACTACCATGACGGTGGCAATTCTGTAATTCATAAAACTTGAGTAATAACTACGTTATTATCGTTTATGACATTAAACTGGAAGCATTGAGCAATCTACTGTCACTTAAGATCATGCTTGTGCGTAAATCTGCCATGATTGGTGTAGCTCTTGTAATTTGACTACATCAGACTTATAAGCGTCAATTAGACCACTGCTTGTACATTAGGCTACTTGTAAGAGAAACATTATATTTTTTGATTAGCATTGAAAATCTGAAACGCGAGTTGGTAGAAAAGCCGCAGTGGCGGCATATCGCCATTTCTCTACCTTGAGCAATGCCTAATCTATTTTCCGAGAAGCTGTCGCAATCGATTAGTCCGACGTGCATGGTAGATTCAGGTGTGATGCGTTTCTTATGGCTACTGTAGAATCAAATGCATAAAATGTCATTGTATAACAGTGTAACAAAATGATTGCAGAACAAAGCAATTTTACACGGACAGGTCAAACCACAATTCACATTTACTGTACTTTAGGAACATATTTGCAACTTCCTAAGACTGATATGTGAGCTAGTTAAGGCCAGGATTCCTTCAGATTTTCAATGAAAGCCTGCAAACACAGTCTACAGTAGCACCCCGAATAGCCTAGGGTATACTATTAGCATTGGGTTTTAGTTCATCTTGTGGCCAGTTGCCATATCCCGCAATTAAATAAATTGGGCATTATGCGTTAAATGGCTCAATCACTTATACTGGAACATATATTTTAATTGGCATCTTTAATTTTTATTATTACTAGTTAGTTACTCGTTATTGAGAATGTTTAACGATGTCATATGTATGCCTTCTGCAGCATCATTGTATTTCAAACATAACTGTCTCCTTTATCAGCAGCCTAAATAGTGAAGGCACCTGTTGTCTGACTATTGGGTGGTGACAATGATATTTTGAAAACATGACAATTACAGCAACAGGCAAATGCATATTTAATTCCCCCCCTGCATTGCATTAATGACTCTTTGATTTGCGCTTATATCCCATTGATTCATAACCCAACCTGGTTGCATATGAGGTTCTCAAAACCCACTTGTTAGCTTACAGTAATAATGTGCTGCTCTACCATCAGTTGGAAGCTGTGTTGAGCAATGTTATTCATAGAGGAGCTGAAGTGTGGCATCGGTGCATCATTCTGTAAGGAAACCGGCTGATCTCTCATGCCGAGCGGCTAATCCTTGTTTATCTATAGTCTCACGAGGTCACTGAGAACAGAGGAGTCTCGCAGAGACTGGATCGGGATGTGTTAGCCGGGCTGCCCTGACCCGTGTTGCACTCCTCTTTCCTTTAATCAGGTACAGCACCCTGCTACCACAGATAGAGCTGAAGAAAATGTGCTGGCTTGTCTAGTACTTCTATTCTACAGTATGTCAGTCAGGTGGTTTTATTTATTTGTATTTTTATAATCTCATCCTATCTGTTAAACCCTTGGTATGCCAACTGGACCCAGCCTCTCTCCTTTGTTCCTGTAGTTTCTGTTCAAGGTGTGGAGCTTTTGTAAAGAATTTATGAAATTCTTCAAAGAAATTCTTTGGCCAGTAGATAATGTTAAGAATATCATAAACGAGAACTCTTTAAATGGTTATCTAGCCCTTAACTATGAACTTGTACTGCCGATGAAAGTATGTTTAATTATTAGCCTATTAACTGAATTTAACGTGTCAATCTAATCAGATGTCTGCGGTCTGCGACTGGTCATGAAAGCAGTCCCATTACAAAGTTTCTTAATATAAAATGACTGCATTATTTCCAATTATTATTTCCTAAAGTTATGTTTAAGTGACTTTATTTCGATATCATTTCATCATCCCACTATCCTCACTACTAGTGTTGTTCAAGTTCATTCATAACGAGAATATCAACTACTACCCCTCACCATTTCCCCACACTGGGGGTCCTTGTCAGACCACTCAACATGGATTGATTAACATGCTCTCAGAGACTTTGCATAGCCTGCTAAGGGAAACCTGCAACATGACTTACCCCCGCTGTCCTGTGTAACCATGCATATTCTAAGGAAGCCCAGACTATGTTACCTGACACTCTGTCACCCATGCATAGGTACTCTGCAAGGGGTTGTGGGGGGGCTAAAAAGCTGCGGCCCACCCTCAACATCTGTGCATACAGTATTGACGCTGTTTCCTCTGCAACACCAGGAAGTGCACACTTTCCCTCAAGTCTGCATTCCTGCAGACTCGCTTGAGGGATTAGCCCTCAATTCATTGCGTCGTGACTGTAAATGACAGGGGCAGCTCAGAAGCATAAATAAATTACAAAAAAAAAAAGGAATAGTAAAAAGTAATATTGATTTTAGCTTAGTTCTTCTTTGGATAGCTGTAAAAACAGACAGTAAGTACATTGATTTACCGATGTATTCACTGTGTAAGACACACGTCTGGCCATCTGCATTTGTCTTTAAGTCGTAGAAATATTAAAGGACTGGTAAGAAAGGGAACATAAACGTGCCACTGTCCCACATATATACCCTCACAGACTAGAGCTGAACATCTAGTTAATGTCATTTAAGGTCTGAGGATGTCAGTCTTGTAGCTACACCTGGGACATTTTATGAATAACATACATCAAACAGCAGTTCTTAATATTAATAATGCAGGTCAACGTCTCTAGGCTGTAAGCTGTCCATAAAAACATGTTTTCTTTTTGACATATGCAGTGGGGGTCACGTGAGGCCAAACGTCCCTCACATCATGGAACCCGTCATGGGAAAACGTTAATGCTTTTATCAAGTGAGGCCAAGCTCTTTAAGCCAAACTAACAGTATGTAAGTGACTCCTTGTAAGCTGATTGTCTATGGTACACAGTGTTCGAAAGAGAACAGAGACACAGCGCAAGGGTATGAGTTGTTCGCCACACTAATTTATCTACTAAAGATAGTCAATTCTAAAAAGGAAGTTTTGATCTCATTGTGTCCATTCTTGTACCAAAGCCTTTGAATACCTTCTGCAACAAAAGAAGCCTGTAAAGGGCTGGGGACTTAACAGTGTATCAATATTAGCTGTGATACCGGCTCAACGACAGGCCACTCCTTGTCACTCATTTTGTTGTAGCAGGTCAGCAGTCTGGTGAGTTATCAGTGTTATGAACCTCTAGCTTTGTCAAGGTCAGATCTGCCGGGATAAGGCCTCTGCTCCCTCTGGGGGAATGGCAGATGAGCTTGCATGTGCTATCGTAGGAACAAGTCGTATTCTTCCTGAATTTGTTTATTGTATACTGTAGTTTGTGTATGTAGTCCACACCCATTCATTGTATGCATCATGACATTTAGCAGTTTGTCAGCAAGAAATTAGATAATTAGCATTTATCATGTATTATAATTATTTAGTTTTACTGTAAGTGTAGAGATTGCATTGCAGGTGAGCTTTATCGGGT
>JAODLL010067236.1:0-17154 GCA_026546735.1 Forbesichthys agassizii
GAGAGAGAGAGAGAGAGAGAGAGAGAGAGAGAGAGAGAGAGAGAGAGAGAGAGAGAGAGAGAGAGAGAGAAAACAATATGAAATGGTGGCAAATGATAGATGTTTGGTCATGATGTGTATGTATTTGCGAGAGTGTTGTCTATGGTTGTAGTCAAGTGGGTTATGGTCAACATGCAAAAAATGCAGGAATTTGATGCGGCTGAATAATATAATAAGCCAAATGAGAAGCAGATGGCGTATTATGCGTTTCTCTAAACCAGAGCTAGTACTGGTACAATGCTGTATCGGACCAATGATGGGCAAATTATACTGTAACGAGCTCTGGGGTTGAAAAGCACTGCTGAAACTCGCTAATGCAAAGCCGACCCACACAGTGAGAGCCATTGACCAATGGTAGTAGAGTGTGATGCTTGCCTTCCAGGCGGTCTGTAAATTGACCCTCTATCTGTACATTTCTCTCATGTAATATTGCTGATGGTGTGAGATTACAGTAGGAGGTCCACAAGTTGAATCCCTCCTCAGTGTTCTAGACCCGCTGACCTGTGTGAGGGACTGCTGGTCTCTCTAGATTCCTACCTCCCACTTTGAAGTGTGTGTGCGTGTGTGTGTGTGTGAGGTCTGCCAGATGAAGACAAATGCGTATAGGGTCATCACCTTTATCAGCATTGCCAACTCAGCAAACTATGGACACGCACTCATTTGCATTCACTTAGCCACGACCCCACTCATACATATACAGTGCTCTCTCTCTCTCCATTACACCCTCTCTCAAAGACACTGTAAGTGAGTAGGGTTGACCCTTTGACACCTTGCTTGCTCGCTCTCTTGTCTCCCAGTAGTAGCAACGACCTCACCCAGTTCATTAATACAAACCTCCTGCTGGTAAATCATCTTGGCAACCACCCACAGACCAGAGCCATGTAGAGAGAGAGTCGCGTCATCTCCGTTCACTCCAATGGACCCTTTTTTTTCTTACAGCAACGGATCCTCAAAAGTTAACCTAAATACTAAAAGTACCCTAAAAATTATATTTTAAATGTAAATTGGTACATTTATTCACTACTAATTACCAAAGAAGTAAGTTGTAAGTGAGCGTGTGGGTTTGTTTTCCTTCAAATTGCCCACCAAGCACTTCCTGGAACTATTTTGCCATAGGTTTTGCCTGTCCATGAACCATGTGACCGTTGAAAATTTTCAAACTTATGTTGTCATAACTATGTTATTTCCATGGCTCTGCCACAGACCACCTGTGACTCCAGTGGCAGCGCTCATGGATTTTGCACGAATGCACACACGCGCGCACACACACAGTGCTGTATAGTTCATCTTCGCTATTAACCCTGCTCCCTGTTCCAACACACCTGATTCAAATGAATGGGTCGTCACCTACTGTAGCTCTGCAGAAGCCTGATAAAGGCCCATTAATTTGAATCAGGTGTGTTGGCGCAGGGAGACATCTAAAACGTGCAGGGCTGTGGGTCCCCAGGACCAGGGTTGAAGACCTCTGCTTTAGACAAAGGATAGCAGGTAGTCCAGCCTGTCCTTGCTGAAGGGCATAGGCAAGCAGATTTTGGTAGATTTAAATTTTTAGTAGAAGTTTTTTGTAGAACAAACCATTTTTAAAAACGTTGAATAACAAAGAGCTGTACAAAAAAAAAAAAAAACGCTGAATTAATTTCATCAATGCAATTCTTGCATTTAGTACCAGTCTGTTTAGTATTTAGCATTTAGTACCAACTGTGTCGATTAGTATGAATTTTAAAGTTGACTGACTAATAAGTATTTATATTTGAGCTGGGCAATTGGGCTGTTGCCGCTTATTACTATTATTAACCCGTAATTATTAAGCCGTAATGCTGATATTCAGTCTAAACACAGTTCTATATCATGTCTCTGCACTAACGCACTTCCTCCCGTGTTATTGCTTAAATATATGGACAAAACCTTAATAATGCCTGTTGTATTTACATGCGTGTTGCTGACATAAGAAAGTTATCCACGTGTGCTCCTTCTGTGTTCTCGTCTGCCTGATCGCAGGCAGCACTCCACACACACATATACACAGAGCAGACAGGTGAAAGTGTTCCTCAAAGTTGTAATGGGTGTTTTTCCTGACAACTGCATAATTGCAGCCAACTGCGTTTGGACGAATGAAAACAAAAATGACACAAAAATGATACTCAGCCAAGCAGTGAAATTGGTTTAACCAATCATGATGAACAAGTGATGTCACATGACAGCAAACAAAGTTTACATGATTCTGACAATAATATTGTTTAATGCAATAATTTCTGGGACGATATCGCCCAATAAAAATAGTTATCGTGACAGGCCTACAGTACATAGAGGTATGTATTGTTATGTGGTGCAATTACACATTAATCCAGTTGACGATCTAATGAGTGCCCTTTATTCCAGAACCTACAGATTGAATGAGATTGCGTGCATTTGCGTGCATGTGTGTCTTGCAGGGAAGAGGCTCCAGGAGTGGGTGTGTGTTGTTCTGTGCTTCTTTATGTTCGCGGTGAACTTCTCCTTCCTCCTCCTCCACTTTTCCACGGTCCACATCGGCAAGATCCTCCTCGGCATTAGTGAGTCCACACTGCTTCTTCTGAGTGTCTTTTAAACGCACCAAAAAAAGTTTGTGCAGTTTGCGCAAATTGGCTGCTGCCGCTGAGGCACTACGAGGATATTAGTTGAGAAGACGTTGGCTAGATACAGTATATACTGCAGTGTGTCGTAGCACACTGCAATAGATTGTCAGGCTAATTAAGCCCCATATCGATTAATAATCACATTTTGCAGAGAAATATTTGGAATCACATCTCATTTGCTTTTTGTCAGATCCAAATGTTATTCAGAACTGCATGGACACTATTTGGAAAATACCTGAAAGCTTCTTATAGTGCCCATTTAACATTGAAATGTACATTTATGTAATATAAATGTAGCCATAGCTTTTTTTAAACCTTAATGCAGTCATTAATCTAGGATCATCTCGGCTAGCTAAACTGTCATTACCCACACACTTCAGCTGTTTACTGTTTGTCTGTATTGATTGATATGGAGTCTCCTTCTCTGTCCAGTCCTAGGCATAGTGACAGCAGACTTTGCTTCAGGCATGGTACATTGGGGCGCAGATACGTGGGGCTCTGTGGATATCCCTATTGTTGGCAAGGTAAGCACACCCACATGGACCCAGATGGGACACTGGACTGTAATGTGTGTTTATATTACAGTATAGTTCAATATGTGACCGTAGTGATATTGCTAATGGCATTATAACAGTGCTGTGTGTGTCGTTTAAATGAATAGTCTACGTGATACCTTGATAAGTCAGAGTGGTCGAGCACAGCCGATCTACCCTCAGTCATCCAATAATGAATATTGCGAAGCTATACCAAAGGTACCACAGTGTTTCATGTTTACGGTGCTTTTCATGATGGGGTTTATTGTGGGTTGTTGGGTGGTGGGCAAAGCGTCAGCGGGACCAAAAGCACAGCGGTCGCCACAGATTTACATAGTGGGACGGGCGCTGTGGGGGCCCTCTAATAAAGGCCCTTTCTGCAAGAGAAGAATGGGCCATTGCAGAGAAAACGGAAACAACAATGGGCCGCGAAATAAAGTGCGTGTGTGTGTGTGCGTGCGCGAGTGCGACGTGCGTTTACTTAGATATGAAGAATAAAGGGCCCCTATGTTGCCTGTAAAGGTTGTTTTAAATATCAAAGGCGTCAGTGATGCAGGACACCTGGTGTATAGTGGTGGGCTCAGTTCTAAATAAGGACAGGACATCTGAAACCACTGTGGCTCTTTGTCACTTGTTTTGTTGTAGAAAGAAAAAAGGTGTGCGTGTGTGTGTCCGTGGTGTGTACTGCTTGTTGCCAACCACTAGGAGGCATTTGGTGAGATTGTTCTGTGGACAACACACTCTGCTGATGTCAGTTGCACTGTGTATAACCACCATCATTAGCCTGGCATGTGGCCGTGTCACCAAAAGAGTTTTGCGTGATTTTTTTTTTTCTTCTTCGTCCTATTATGTCAATGTTCTTATTCTTATATTAGCAGGCTAACAAAGTAATTGATGAATACAATTACATTTGAATCTACTGGAAAACTTTTAATTTAAAGGATACGTAGCTCCTGAGTAAGTTGAGTTTGAAAACCCTTTTCTTCAACTGTAGTAAACAATACTAGTATAACATATATTTGCAGATTTGCTCTTCATACAGTATTTCCACTTTTGCCAAGTGCCTAATATTTTGGAAAGCCAGCGAATATTTGTATATATGTCCAACTCACATTCATGTAGGATTCACAGGTTTTTGCACAGGATTTCCCTAATACACTTATTGTGGAGTAGTAGTATTTAACACTGCCTCGGAGAAGGCCTCGCTCGTTTGAAGATAGTCAGTGATTTATTTTCGTCTGTAAATCTTGGTTAGTCTTTTTCCCAAACCTGCCTCCTGCTGTTACAAGTGCACCATTTCTTTGTTCCCAGCGTGTTTTAAACAGGCGTTCTCCGGCTAATGACGGTGATTAGGGAGAAAAGAACAGGAGCTAATTGAATGTGTCCGCCAGTCCACCTCAACGTGGCCAGAGGAGAGAACCTGAGGAGGGAGGTGGAATAAAGTAGCAGGCGACAGATGTGTCCGAGGTAACCTGCAGTAGATGTCGGCCGGAAAGCACCAACAGGGGATAAAGAAAAAGGGATGAATGGGAGAAATGCGACGGCAACAAAACAAGACTGGGAGAGGGCGGCAGGGCGTGTCCGTCCTGCCAGTGGGATGGCTGCGGGTTGCCGGGTACGATGGGAGCTGTGAGCGAGTGATTAGCTGGCGCCGTGCGAGGCGGGCCTTTTACCGGCGTGGGATTAGAAAGGTCCGCGCCGTTGAGCCGGGAAGCGGCGGTGTGCCACGCCCGCTCCCCGCACGACCTCCGCGGCTGAGCCAAAGCTTCTGTCTGGCCGGGGGGAGGGGGGTGGGAGCAGAGGTGGGCAGATAATTGTGAAAATAGCCACAGATAGCATCTCTGTTCCCAGCAGCGCCCAGCCATGGCCAGCCGAGATAGACGCGCGTCATTGGCTCGTGCCGCTAATGCGCTGATAATGAGTGTGCGTGCAAAGCAGATGCCCTGGTGTGTGTACACACACACACACGGGCGTTATGACAATAAAGACACAAAACCCTTTATTTCTTTGCTTTTCAATGGGGGGGAAATAAATTATTTTTATTTTGCAGGTGTGTGTGTGTGTGTGTGTGTAAGACACACGCACACTATGCTGTGCTTCAGAGATTTTGTCTTTCATTTGAGATCCCAATGCACTCACAGGCAGGTGTCTGCCTTTGCCCATCACAGGTGTGTGTGTGTGTGTGCCCACGTGTGCCTGAACGTGTGTGTGTTGTATAGGAGCTTTCTGGTAGGACTGGCACAGTACCAAAGGGCTTTGTGTGTGTTGATTTGCAAAATCTACATGTTTGGTGTAATTATGATTAGGTTACCAGGTATATTATGTTCACACCAATGAGTCAAAAATATACAGAAGACGAATCTACAAAACGATCCTCTCCATTCAGTGACAGGGTGTTCCCTTAGAATCTCTGCAGTTGCTTGGACTGTGAGGAGATCCTGCATTAGCTTTAACTGTGAGAAGATCCTCCATTAGCTTGGACTGTGAGGAGATCCTGCATTAGCTTGGACTGTGAGGAGATCCTGCATTAGCTTGGACTGTGAGGAGATCCTCCATTAGCTTGGACTGTGAGGAGATCCTTAATTAGCTTGGAATGTGAGGAGATCCTGCATTAGCTTGGACTGTGAGGAGATCCTCCATTAGCTTGGACGTCACTGACTCTACCTCTTAATGTGTGCGTCTGTCTGTGTGTCATTTTATGACCATTCAACTCTTACACCGTTGTAGCTCTTTAATGTGTACATTCAATATGTACTGTCTGTCTGTCTGTCTGTCTGTCTGTCTCTCCTCCCCCACCACAGGCGTTTATCCGTCCTTTCCGGGAGCACCACATCGACCCCACTGCCATCACTCGTCACGACTTTATCGAGACCAACGGTGACAACTGTATGATCCCTATCTTGCCACTCGCACACATGGCGTACAAGTTCCTGACATACACACCAGGTAGTGACGCGCGCATGCACACACGCAAAGTGCAAGTGTGCAGATAGACATCACGCAGACGTAATTTATTTCTTCGTGCTGAAAATCAAACGCAGAACCATATGATATTGTGTATGATATTGTTGATTCATTTTGAGGATACACAAAGTTATGATAGAAATATGTCTGTACTGGATGTTCCTTGTAGAGAATATTCACTGAATTAGCCGAAAATAGGCAAAATACTGTAGTTACCTTAATAATTTTAAACAATTTCTCAACATGTATACAAGTATATGCTTTTGGCATATATATACATATGCTACTGACACACTATTACTGTCGAGACAGATGAAATGAACAGCGATGTGATGGAGGCGATATTTTGTACACCTGCCACTTTGACCGTGACACTGCTGCCACAGAGGTAGACCACTGTGATATTTGGGGTGCCATAGATGTGATGACATGGAGAGATAGAGATAAAATGGATTCTGACCCCTGGAGGGAGGGAGAGAGAGAGAGAGAACCTGTCATGTTGAAGGGTCAACCAGGAAGTGATCCACATGTAGGCCTTGATGTGTGTGTTGGAAGGGGGTGGGGGGGGGGGGGGTCATTGAAACCTGTCTGAGCAGAGGAGGATGTGAGAGAGAGACGGGGGAGATGGTGGGGAAGGATGGCCTGTTTCTGACTCTGACTGTACACTTGGTGAGAGAGAAGGTCTGCTGTCAGGTGTCGAGACGGCAGACATGACAGGTGTCCATGTCCGCTGCCTCGACACCTGACGACAGACTGGCTCGGGGGAGCGCTGCTTGTGTGTGCGGAGGAGTCACGTTACAAGACATCTGTTTGTACCTCTTCTTAAACGGGTATAAATGCTCATGTTTTCTTTAGGCAGAAGGGACAACAACAAGGTTAGAACAGCATTTGATTAAAATAAAACCAAAAGGCACTGGAAGGCAATGCATGATTAATGCATGTTACCATACATTAAAATATGATATATTTCTAGATTCAAATGATAAATTATTCAAATGTAATAACAAATGTCAAACCTATAGCAGTATTCCCCCTGTGTTTAATATTTTTATTAGCTATTTCTTCTCACATGACTTGCCAGATATTTGCTAGTTAGGGGGACATATTATGAAAAACTATTTTCAGTGCTACATTTGTGTATGGATGCCTACCAACCCAGAAACTACCTTTTTTAGAAAGCATGCGTTTCATTAAACGTTAGTGCTTGACTTTCACCGGTGTAAGAGAAATAGCTTAATCCCATTTACAATTACATAATTACTGATAATCTTCAGGCTTTTGCAACTGTATATAAACACAAAGGGCCCTATTTAAACGACCTTAGCGCACGGTCTAAAGCTCAGTCTAAAGCGGTAAATTACTTTGTTGGTCTGGAACTAGCAAAGTTCCCGCATTGCGCCGGTTGTAAGATAGGACCCAAAGTTACACACTCGAATCACAAGTGGGCAGTAGTTAGTCGAGGTTATGAACGTGATGCGTAATCCAACACAATAATGCTATTACGCATATTGTTCTGCAGTAAACTGGTTTGAAATGCTTAACTAGAATATATTAAGTTAGTTAATAATTTCTTGTTGATAAGAGACTGAAGCGAACAAACTTCTAGCCTACAGTATATGCGTTAAAATGACATGCGGAATAATGAATGGACACGATCATATATGCTTTCCCGTGTAATGTTTACATGTAGCTAAAGTAGATATATGATGTGATACCTGGTGCTGTGGTACCTCATCCTTGTTGAATTTTGACCAAAGCATGTCACATACATTTGTTGAAGACATCAGAGAGCTGTGTCAACATTTGGAAAAGGGCAATAAGATGTCTCCTTTAAAATCACTGAACTGTTTCAGATTTAATTCCTGTGGAAAATGTTAGCTACCCGAAGCAGTAATACTGAGCAAATGTTTGCCAATGTCAAATGTTCTCTCCTTATTCTCGCCCTCAGAGGCCATGGCGGCGTCCTATCCGTGGGAGTGTTACGTGTTTGCGCTGGCTGTCTTCGTGACGCTGACCAATCAGATTCACAAATGGAGTCACTCTTACTTCGGCCTCCCTCGTTGGGTCACGCTGCTTCAGGATTGGCATCTGTTGTTGCCACGGAAACACCACCGCATCCACCACGTGTCCCCGCATGAGACCTACTACTGCATCACCACAGGTAAAAAACAAAAAAAACATTTGTTGCCATGGCTACCCATCCACTTCCCTTTACCAGAACAGTGAACCTATTACGGCATCGGTACTTATAATAAAATGCACGTAGATTGAAATTGATTTACTTTCTGGCTGAGAATATGATAATTTGCCTTGTGCTCTGCGTCTGTGTATTTGCTAAGCTTCACCATGGAAATACATTGTGGAGAGTTTTAGAATATGCATGCTCTCTACCCTTTATGCATTTTTGTTGATCCAATTACCTAAGGTTAATTAATGTGTGTGTTTCTGCATTTGGAGCGGAGATACATGCATGCTTGCTGGGGGAGAGAGATATGGAGAGAGGGGGAGAGAGATGGAGGGAGAGGGAAGGAGAGATGGGGGGAGAGAGAGAGAGAGAGCTGCAGTAATAGATCTACATTGAGCATTCTGTGTGCATGAGATATGGGGGGGGGTGGGGATTCAGTTTGCACGTCACCCAGTGCCCCTGTGGACGACAGATGTGCTTGAGCAGGGGGGTGGCATAGTGTGCGTGCGTGCGTGTGTGTGTGTGTGTGTACGTGTGCATACTTCAGCATCTGTGCAGATGCTAGGCTTATTGACCTCCCAAACCCACCTCACATGTCCCTGACTGGTGTGCGTGTGCGCGTGTGTGTGCATCTTTGTGTAAATCCCATTAACAAGAGGTTAGTAGTTAGTTGATGTCGTGTGTGTGTGTGCGTTTGCGTGTGTGTGCGTGTGTGTGTGTGAGCCTGCGCCTGTATCGGGAGTTGGTTACTAGTTTTGTGTGTGTGTCTGTGTGTGTGTGTGTAAAGACGTATGGGTGGGGGCGGTGCTAGCATCTCCTGTGGTACATACACACCCACACGGCTCCCCCCCCCCACACACACACACACACACCTCGGCCGGGCAGGGGACCCCCACCCTCCCCCGGGATCCACCACACCGGCTTTGTGTTTTGACCAGCGGCTAACGGTGGCCATGTATATTTAATGCTAACCTGCTGTCTGTCTCAACAAATAGGCCTGGGGAGGGGAGGAAGGGGGGGGGGTAGGGGTGATTATGCAGATGGGAGGGGATGGGAGAATGAGGCAACACACAGGTGTGTGTGTGTGTGTGTGTTGACATACAGTAGCTCCGTAGTGTGTGTGTGTGTGCGGTGGTCATTTCGGCGTGTTATGTAACATAATGTATTCCCTAGTTCTTATGAGCGTGCATGTAGTAGCAGCAGCACACAGGCAAGAAGACGGCTGTTGAGGGAGGGGTTGGGGGGGGGTGGCGGGGGGCGGCAGATGGGATGCACCGGGGAAGGAGCGACGCGGGCCGTCTGGGAACCCGTAAGGAAGATCCCAGACTTTTTCAACTTCAGGCATGTCATTTGCCCGTGGTATGTGTTGTTGCCATTGCAGTGGTTAGTTGACCCATGTTGTTAAGATGTTATGAGTTTAAGTAATATACAAAATGTATAGATGGAGATGGAGACAAATGTTGACGTGTTCAATACTTATTTTACCCGCTGTATGTATAAATAGCCAGTAAAACTGGAAGATGAGCTCAAAGGCGCACTCTCTCTTCTGTTATAGGGCCGCAAGGTTTGGTTCCAGCTACCTGTTAACCGCGCACATACAGTTCTTTGTCTTGGCAATGCATTTGCTATGGGGAGAGGGAAAGGGGGGGTGAAGCTTCTGAGTGAGCACCCTATGGTGCTGAAGGGCGAGAGGTGTTTTTGTTGTCGATGGAGTTTTAATATCAACAGTCTCTAATTTATCCTAAATATCTCTTTCCTGCAATCCACCTGGTCGCCAGAAATGTGTGGTATTTCATTGTCCTCCTTTATTCACCTCACCCTTGTCGCGCCCCTATCCACCCCCCCTCTCCACCCCTCCTCTCCACCCCTCCCACCCATAGGGTGGTGCAACTACACGCTAGACAAGCTGGGGTTTTGGAGACACCTGGAGGGCCTGATCCAAGGACTGACGGGACAGAAGCCTCGAGCAGATGACATGGCGTGGGCCAAGACGACCGACTGAAATGCGCACACGCGCTCACGCACACGTACGCACTCACACACACTCACACACGCACACACATGCACGCACGCACTCACACACACTCGCACATGCACGCACATGCACGCACGCACTCACAGCTTTGAAAGTAGCCAGATCGCGTCGTCACCCTCCTCGACCAGCCAATCAGGTTATATGTTCATGGTCTGCTTGACCAATGAGGTGTAGCGTTGCCGTGGCGTGTCAAGCATAGTATGTCTCTGGAAGTTGGGCTCTCCAGGTGTGACAATTTACAATGCATGCAAAAGCACGCACGCTCGCGCGCGCACACACACACACACACACACACACAGTATTGCATTTATCCACACAAAGATAAAAAAGCATGTTAAGTGCTTTTAATTATACCTATGGGTGGAGGTCAAATCTGTGATTTTCATTAAATACTGTATTTAAATGTTATACTTCTACTATTGCTTCCAGGTTAGTTTATAATTGTGGGATTTATAGCATCCTATTTTCACAACATCGTCTGGTTATCTGCCTCTCTCTTTCTGTCAAACCAAGACTGGCTGGCTTGTTCGCAGCAGAAATGAATAAGATGCACTTAAAACGAATGTAACACATGTGGATTGCTTCCTTTAGTTACAGTAACCTCCATGTGCTTAATACTGTATGGCTTGCATTCCTTGTGTTAGGCATTGGCCTTGATTGTTGGAAACAGCAATGCATATAATGTTTTGTCATGGGTCTAATATATGATGGCAAATTAAAGCTGAAACAGCGTTTGCTCCGTTCAACAGTTTTCTCATACATTTTCTCACAGCAGCTATAAAAGCCTGTTCTGCAGAGTTTGTGTCACACCGGGTATCACTATAGTTTTGTCAACCACCTCTTCAGAGCAATTCAGAAGAATATCAGTTCTGCATAGACTGCCGCTTCCTCAGTCTGAGAGGATCAATGGACTGTACTTGAAGTCAGAAAACTGGTTAGAGGCCCGGTTTGTTCATGCCGTAATGTGGCCATGCACATACATTAGTGTATGCTCATGTGGACATATACAAAGCATTGATAATGCATTTACACTAACACAAGCACACGTCTCGGTTCTAAAAAAAAACAATTGTTGAATGCACATTCACATAAACACGTGCATTATTTTTCACTGTGTTTTCTCTGGCTTTACATTTTCTATTTTTTTAATTTGATAATATTATATTGACTTATTTTCTTTCAAACAAAACATGCCTGGTAGTTAACTCTTATGGCTAACTTGCTGCGGGTTTTTCTTAAAGTTTTTACCTCCTTCCTGTTTGATTTTAAAATAAAGGTTCCATTAACTCAAATTAAATGTTTAATGTGGTTTGAATAAATGTAGTAGAAATTCACAATACAATAAACAAAGCAAGAAAACATATTAGCCAACAGAGGCTAATATATTCAGAGTGGATTTTCCAGATGTCCTAAAGAGAAGCTGTTTCACAGGCTCCCATTCAGGCATACACGACATGTACTATAGATCATATAAGTAAATGGACAAAGCCTCTTTGACGTCAGTCACCTATAACTTTACTGAAGAAAAGGTTTGAAATTAGTGCTGGCTCTGGAAGTTGCCATCTTGGAAATACCTGACTCTGCCTATTACTCCCAGCTGTCCATAATAATTGGGTAAATGTATAACAGAATAGATTTTCAACGTACAAATTCACCTCCAGACATGAAACTATAGAGAGATGCTTTAAGTGGCCATTCGAGGAACTGCACATTTTCGCACATTTGCACAGGTTGGATTCTTTTTTCAACAGAGGTTGCACTTGGCAAATAGCCTACTATACACTTATTCAGAGATGAACTCTGAATGACAACAGTTTTGTATAATAGACCCTTTTCATAATTCTGTGTTTGTTCCACCGGAAGTCGTCATAACAGGGTTAGAAACCGCAGTGGCAAGACGTAAATGCACAGCTGTAGTATTACGCAGTTGCCCATTTTCTAAATAGAAAAATCGCTACCTTGCTTTCCACCAATTTTTAAACAATTGTGAGCTCAGAAGGCTATGGGTAGTCAAGATTATACATGACGAGGGTCCTACATTTGAAATTAATAGGCTAAAAGCAGCACCTTTGTGAACAACATTTCAATCTCGATGGACTCCCAACAATCTGTGGCAAATGAAATTTGCAAGCAAAACACACACTGCAACGGCATTCTTAAGATAATTTAGCACATCAATTATTAAAAAGGTAGCCTATATTTGAATTATGCAGTAGAACCTCAAGTTTATGAGGCTCCATTCTTTTCCTAATTTATTCACTAGCAATAGCACCTATTAGCTCTGACTACCTGCTGGCGTGTACACGTTGGACACTTAAAAACATAAACGTTATTGTAATTGGCACTTATTCGGCATAAACAATGATAGATTAAATATTGCCCTCCTTATTATAGCCTACTTCATGGACTATATGAACTTCTACACTTTGTGGACTACATTATCATAACATAGTTTTTGTGAAGTAGATTATATCCTTAGCGTTATCCAGCTTTGCCCCCAGTCAATAAAAACTGTGATAGTGATATCTGGGGTGGAAAACTGCAAAACGCTTCTTAAGTGTTTATTTAGAAAAAATAATTACATTTCCAGATTTGCATATTGCCGGCTGCTTTCTGGTATGTGAATAGTGTCTATTGTGTGACAGTTACTTAAAGTGTAACTGCACCCTAAAACACAGCAATGCTGGTGTTTATCTTGACAAAATTCACTTTTTTTTATTTTTATCTGCATTTTATGGGCTGAAAACACGTCATATCCGTTACAAATCACCCCAGACCTGGCTGTTTTTCAGCTGTTCACTTAGTACGCTCATACGTCATCAAGTTCAAATGTTAACGCTAATGATAATAGGGGTCATCCTCTCAGCCCCTCCCCTCACTCAGCTCCATGACTCATTTTGTATGGGGTGCAGTTACACATAATAGTAAGTAATAAGTACACGTATGGAACAATGCCAACCAGGATCCCGGCATTCAGTTTCTCAGTCTAGCGGTAGCTCGATAACTTAATTGAACTGCTGTTGTCTGTTAAACGATTTACACAGCTGACAGTCCAGATTCCCTATAGCCTATTATCAAACCTATAGCCAAGTCATGTGTAGTTAAATAGCACATTTAAAACAACAGGACCAAACATGCTTTCCAGTCAAAGCAGATGGATTACCAATACAAAATAGATAACTGTACATGAATGAAAGAAAGTATGGGCATATACTAAAAATCTAAGTAGTTAGGCTACAATAATATAGTAGATTAACTGATTACACAAACAATGGATTAAAGATGTTATATGTAGGATTCATGAGTGACAACTAGAGCTATAAAAGAAGGAACCCAAGGAAGAAGGGAACAACCCCAAAAATCTATCTTTCTCTGCTCCCTCTCTTTGGAACACATTGATCTGCCGTCGCGAAGCCCATTGACAGAGCCGTGTTAGCGGCGTGCGCATTCATCTGATTGACAGGAAATGGTCAGGTAGTAAAAGAGGCCCTGATTGGTCAGAAGCTTTGGGCCGCTGGCAAAATCTAAATTACATACAGAGGTGGGGGCAATCAACCAGAGCTGATATTAACACAGAGCATTTCGCTCAGCCAACTGACGGATGTCGGAAATGTTTTTACTAATTACACTTCAATCTACAGCATCTTAAAAACTGAGGACATTCAACAATGAAGCTAACTAACAAGGAAAACAAAAAACACCATACTGCGTGGTCTAGACTTGCTATGCAGATACAATATGCTTTCTCGCTGTGCGCTTCTATTGCTGCCTATATTGCACCAACAGGGGTGTATTTGCGTTTTCCACCTGCCTGGCTGTAAAGTGATGCTATTAGTATACACACATTGATAGATTGAATGCATTTGATTGAATATAATAATCCATATGAACTTCTAAATATTGTTTATCTAATTAAATAATGTTTGAATCCTCAATGGGAGCTTCACCTCTTACCGGATTAGGATCCCATTTGTTAATTCATTAAATGTGTAGAGCATTGGATAATCCACCCATCCACCGGCTCTACACAATCCATGTAAGATCTGTGTTTTCACCTGGCTGTTAATTGATGCTAACATTAGCATACACAAATTGTGAGATTAAATGCATTTCATTGAATATATTGGTCCATATGAACCTCTACTGTATACAAGTATAGGCTGAGAGTAAAGCACACATCATAGATGATGAGAGCATGGTTGCACCATCCATCCAGAGCTTTAAACAGATAGGCCTACGCATGTATCGTAGATGGTAGGAGCATGGTGCGTGAACGGTAGGCTTATCAGTCCAAGGCCCTTGTCCTTACCAATTTAGCGCTTTGAGTTGCATCCACGTGTATTTTAAGTTACTATAGATGTGTTCCGTTTTAATCTCATTTACCAAGTAGGCCATAATAACACACATTAATTATGCAGTGTGTTTATGCTTGCTGGTTTAAAAAGAAAACATAAGAATTATTGTTACCAGTACCCTCTAGTGGATGTTAATAGTATTTGTTTTAAAATATGTATATTTAATGCAACTCTTTGGGATTATTGTTTTAAATCTAATTACAAAATGTGTAAACTAGTAATGTATACCAGCTACTGTAATGCATAATCAAAACAATAACTCTGGGTTTAAAACAAAGGACCTTCTGCCTGGAAGTCCAATACCCAGACCACTAGAACCATTCTGCCCCCCAGTGGTTCTATAATAAACCTTTTGTAGCTCAGTTGAGGGGTCCCAACTCCTGCATTTAAGACCACTGCAGTATTAAGAGTTATTTCCTCTATTGAAGTTTCAATATCAATGTCTTATGCATCTCCCATTGTTAATTTTAATGAGCCTGTACATAATGTGTATAAATATTCTTAACCAGAGGTGGAAAGTAACAAAGTAAGTTTTGCTGTACGTCAACTTTTTAAAGTAGTTTTTAAAACCTGTAATATTACTTTTATTCAAGTATGTATTCTTTAAAGTATTGTACTTCCCTACATTTGTTATCAAGTTCGTAAGTACTAAAGTACTAAAGTTGCCCTGTTGTTATAAACATTCCTATAGCCCTGTAGGTATTCTAGTTGTCCTCTCTACCGTAAATATCTACACATTCAATATGGAGACATAGTACAGTAGCTTACTGTAGAATAGCCTAACATTATTGAAGTGTTAACTAATATATACAGTAGCTCGTACATTGTAATATTGTCTTCTGTTATGTCAAAAACCAAACTACAAACCTGGCCAAGCCAATTAAACATACTGCACTATATAGAGATTAACATAATATATATTATATTAAATTAAACAGAAATACAAAAGGTTGATGTTGCATAATGGTGACGTATTATGTTTGTCCACAATAAATAGATTTTCAATTGTGCCCCCAAATCTTTGGCTGTTTGCTTAGGCAAGAAATAACCTTCACTTAACTATTTAGAAAAGTAGCCATTTCAGGACATGTTCATCTAAGTACAGAGAACAAGCAGACGTTTACATTTGTTTTTCAATTGAACTAATTAGGGGTGATTTCTGAGCCTCAAACATATGTCAAAGACAGTTCAGCAATTCATATTTGTTTTGTTTGCACCTCCTAAGCAATTTCCTAAGCACACACATGAGAGAGACGACATTTGGGAATACTGTATCTCCTCAAACAAGTGCGAACACGCACGTGCGCGCACACATTCACTGGGGGGTTCACACATGCGTGTATTCAGAAACAAAACAGCGGGAGCCGCTCTCTCACATTAACATCAAGTGCTGCTCGACGCTAACAAGACGCACTCGCAGTGGGGAAAATAAGAAAAAAAAACACGCGCTGTCTCTTAATATTTAGCCTTAATTGCCCTTCTTCATCCATTATTCTATTGCTTATTCTGTAACTTCCACTTATTTACTGTGTTTATAACTACTTTTTTTTGAGTCCTCAGTCCCCAGTTTACTGTTTTGCACCCCAACACACACACACACACACACACACACACAGGGTTCCTCCCCCTCTCCCTGTCTGGGTCTCTCCGCTGTGGTGACATCCTGACTCGTGCTGCGCTGATGTGCTTGGCTGATCGGTGGCTCACGCTGATAGCTGTTAAACATTCCATCATGTGCACGCAGACATCTGGAGGTGATGGAAGCGTTCAACAGTGTGACGTTGAGATCACACTGGCAGCCTATGAAGAGACACTTAATCGGGACGTCACACTTGCGGGTACCGCGTTGTACAGGTAACAGCTTTCTGCTGTATGTGCTATGTCTCCAGTGTTTGTAGCCTAATAATGTCATCTGTGATGGCAAATTCCATGGACACCATAGGAGGGGTTGAGGTGTGTGTTTTGGGGGCAGGGCGCTGCTTGCAAGAAGAGTTTGAACGAAAAGTTAAATGAACTGATGTTGTGATTTATGTCTGTTATACAAGGGGCAAAACAAGTAAACTTGCTTGTCTTTGTTGTTTAAGAACTACTAGTAGTAGTACAGTAGTAGACCTGAAAGTTTCAAACGCTTTGATGTAGTTATTGTGAGCAGTTTGTTATCGTGATAGAAACATTAGTCCATCCATCCATCCATCCATCTTCTCCCGCTTATCCGGAGTCGGGTCGCGAGGGCAGCAGCTCCAGCAAGGGACCCCAAACTTCCCTTTCCCAAGCAACATCAGCAAGCTCTGACTGGGGAATCCCGAGGCGTTCCCAGGCTAGTTTGGAGATCATAATCTCTCCACCTGGTTCTGGGTCTTCCCCGAGGCCTCCTCCCAGCTGGACGTGCCTGGAACACCTCCCAAGGGAGGCGCCCAGGGGGCATCCT
>JAODLL010067247.1:0-17153 GCA_026546735.1 Forbesichthys agassizii
TTTTTTTTTTTTCTCTCTCTCTCTCTCTCTCTCTCTCTCTCTCTCTCTCTCTCTCTCTCTCTCTCTCTCTCTCTCTGAACTCCAACGCGTCAGAGGTAATGGTAGCTGGTGCGATGAAAAGGTTATGGAGGAGGCTGTTGGGAGGCAAATGAGTTGAGGGAATGGGGTGGGATGGGATGAGGTACAGAGGAGGAACGTTGGTTTGAAGCTTTGACGAGCGCTCGTGTTTGTGGGACAGATCTCGCTCTATCGCGTAGCCTTTGAAGGGCCCAAACAAGCGGTGGTGTAAACTGACTAACTGACTTGCTTACAAACACCTTGCCTATTACATTCCTCGATTCTAATGTAAATGCAACAGAGCAGTAGAAAAGGGTGAGAGAGAGAGAGAGAGAGAGAGAGAGAGAGAGAGAGAGAGAGAGAGAGAGAATGGCCAAGATAATCCATAGTTATATTTCATTTTAGTTATTTACAGTCATTTGTCAATATCTATAACAGCCATATATCACATAAGCATTGTATCATATTATTTTTGAATTAATGAGTGACATAATTTGTTCCTAGAGAAATGCAAGTTTTGGCTCAAATCATTACATACGCTGTATTTTTTAATAGACACTCTTGAGTGAAAACATTTCTTGAATTACTTAGATGTGTTTGTACATTCTATTAAAGGTCATTCTCGAGAATACTTACTAACTTCAAGCTCAAATCATAACAGTATTGCGCCACAGTTCTGCCCCACACATTGAAATGCACTGTGAAGCAAAGTATAATACTACGGCTTTGTTGATACAAGCAGTATTCACCACTGATTATGTTACTATTTACGGAGCTAGGACTTTGTAGAAGTATCTGATTATTTTTAAACACGCACAGAGAAGGGTAAAATAGCAAAATGCGAGGAGATATTTGGTGAATTTCACAAAAAGTGTTTTAGCTAACATTTAGCTTGCAATAGCTGACTATAGTTTAAATTGTGTATCAACTTACAGTATATGCAAACAGAAAAATAGTCTTTCAAATAACAACTTCACCAAACGCCTGGGTTAAAGTATTATTTTCATGGCTTTTACCTGGTTTTCTGTTGTTTCTTATTTCTTTTTGTTTCATTTAATTTCTTCCCTTCATCCTTTGTTCAAATGTTTTTAACTGTAAAACACGTTGAGTTGCACATTGTGTATAAAAGGTGGTATCCAAATAAAGTTTATTATTATTATTATTATTATTAGTGACACATTTTCACAGCATTGGTGTTGTTTTTGTCGGTGTGAACCCGCTTGTGAACACCTTGTAACATAGATTAAATAAATAAATAAAAACAACATGGTGTGACTCCTGACTGGGAGTTCACTTGATAAACACAATTTACACTCAAGTCATTATAGACTAGCTGCAACATGACTGTATGTGTTGGAATGTATTGAAATCTACAGTGTAAATGCCAGTAACACAATAATAATACCAACAAATTAGATACAACATTTTCCAAGATAATAGTCTAACCGCATTTTAATATTTGTTTTAATAATATTTGTGAATGTTATATTGTGTTAGGGTTAGGGTTTGGGCTGACTTTCTGCAGGTTGCTTCTGTTTGCCTGTGTGTTCTCTCATCTGGACTGTTGCTAAAAGCTCCTCCGCCCCCAGATATGGATGCCAACTATGGTGGCGGACTGTTGGACATGGTCAAAGGTGGCGCTGGGAAGTTCTTCAGCAACTTCAAGGACAACCTGAAAGACACGCTAAAAGACACATCCACTAAGGTCATGCATCAAGTTGCCACGTAAGTGTTCTCTACATGTATACTATCATAGAGGTCCCAATTGACACAAATACGTCTTTGTTTACCGGACATTTTGCATTACATAATCTGCAAAGCGTTACAAGGTTACAGCAACCAGAGCTATACATTTTTTTCCCCAATGCACTGTGTACACTAGGTTTGAAACATTAATTTCCCTTAACCACAGTAACTGTAAACACTGCGGGCTATGTGTTAATTAGCTGGTTAGCATGGTGTTACACAATACAGGAGCTTAAAGGCAGGGACAGCCATTCTCGAGAATGTCTGCTATCTTTGAACTCAAATCACAACAAAAACGCCTCTCCATCATAGTTGTACAATAACAATGTAATTTAGGGAAATAAAAACAATTATTTTGCACATTACGTTTTGCAAGTAAGTAATTTGTCTTGTGTCCTGAATGAAACGTGCACGCACACTTTAGCAGTTGAAGGTGTTTGTTTTACTGTTTCGTCGTTTCTTTCTTTAAATGCAGTAACTGCAACATCTTTCCAAAAATCAATGAGTTATCAAAATAAATAATCGTGATCATGATTTTTCCCATAATCGAGGAGATCAAATGCCATAGTGTGCTTCATCAGAAGCTCTGCCCACTCACTGGAAACACAGTGCAAAGCCCAGTGCAGTGCTCTCTGACCACAACCAATAAAACTGTATGGAGAATCAAAAGAGAGAAATATTTGGGTGTAGGAGGGAGGGAGGAGGTTGTGGAGTCTGGTACGGAGAATCTGTTGAGGCACAGGCGCCAGCTCAGGACAGTACAAAGAGGCCTCTGAATGGTCAGACACACGCACACACACACACAGGCAAGTTTCATCATAACACACTTTCCTAAGCGACTCCCAATCTGTCCTTTCTTTTTCCTCCTGTATGTTTTGGTCTAGTATGCTACCTTCTCATACTTTGCTCCTCTCCTCCCCTCTCTGACCATTCCTTGTTCATCGCCTCTGTCCTCTCCTGTGTGAATTATTCATGTGTCTCATTGTGCCAAATAGCGAGCGCACTGCTGACACCAAAGGATTCATTTCACCGGGCCTGTGTTCATTGCTGATGTGTGTTCATGTGCGTTTATGTGTAGAGTGCATCAACCTGTAGCAGATGGGAGACTCGACTCACTGCAGTAGGTTAAACACACCAACACAGTAATCTGTCCCGTTGTGCAGTTCAGCTGGAGTTGGACGGCTTTCTATGCATTATTTGTGCACACGTGATACATTGTCTAACACCGTGCTAACGCAACGTAGTGCTATCTGGTTGATTGGAAGTGTACAGATTGTTCTGTCATTCTGTATAGCTCTATTATAAAGAATGAATAGAGCGAGATATGGTACACAATGGAATGTTTTGAATTTACAGGTGTTGTAGTTTCAAGGTAACATGCTCACACACAGTTTGTGTAGTTCAACCATAGAACTATGTAGAGCCCAACCGACGGATATAGAATGTGTTAGCTTAGATCATTTTTGCGCCTTACCATGGCTACCACAATGGTCGAACAAAAGTACTCAAAACATTCACAGAGCAGTGCATGCTGGTACAATGTTTGCTACTGAACATGCAAAGCTACAGTATGGCTACACCTGGCAGCAACTTCAGGTGCGAGAGATAGCTAGTTAGCTTCTTTGCATGCCCTCTTTCTCCATGTGTCACAACAGTGACACCTGACCTGGATCTGTGAAGCGACATGTACAGTAAAGTACATGTCGTACATTTCATTAGGCCAGTGTTATCACTGGCACCCATACAGTACTCCAAGGGTGCCTGACTGGCAGTGAAACAGTGCAGTTTCAGGGTGGGCATGTCCTGGACTAAAGCCTTGGCTTGCTACTGTAGTTTTTATGTTTTCTATCCATGGGGACAACTTGCACATTCTTCTAATGTTTCAAATTGTAAAAAGCATCAAATGGGTTATCTTGAATTAATATTATCAGACGGCTAGCCATGTTGCTATACAACTAAGACCTGTCAGAATTCAGCATGTTTCCACTCCCGTATTGAAGGCAAGGGCTGTGGCTGAATTATTTAAAACAGCTTGCTTGTTTGTTTACCGACTGAGGAGTAATTTTCAAGGAAGGGCTCACACAACACTGTTTCTCTGTCTGGGGGAAACACACAAACTATGTTTAACATGTTCATGGTGCTTGATGGTGGCTCTCTCTTGTTCATTTGGTTTCATGTTTGTCATGCTTTACTTCTCTCTCTCTGAAGTTACTCACCAGGCGCAAGCTGCTCCTGATGGAACAACGAGGTCCAAACAGGCAGTTTCTGACATTTTCCTTTTTTTTAAGCGTTAATCAGCTAAATGTTAATTTAGCGAGGAAGAGCTTGTTGACGTTGCAGGCAGCGCAGGCTAGGGTTAAATGCATTTAATGTTTGGGTCACACACTCATCCATTACTGGCTGGAATTGCAAGGCATGTACGTCATTAACAGCCTGTTAAAACAAATATATAAATAAATAAATTGACTTCTAAAAAATAGTCAAGGTGTGCATAATGAACTTAGAGAACTATCGACTGGGATCTAACCCACTTGTGTGTGTGTCTGTGTGCGTTTGTGTATGTGTTTGCCCGTGTGTGTGTGTGTGTGTGCGCGTGTGCGTGCGTGTGTGTTTCATTGCCAACGGCAACTCATACAGTACCTACAGTACAGTATACTATGCTGGTGATGCAATTTGGCTGCTGCTAATGCTTGACAAATATACAGCAGGGTTATCTTAAACAACCATAGTATGAAATAATTTATATATCCGTTGCTCTAATAATGATCAGACTAGAGTGTATCCAGTGGGGTTAGCCTACGTGAATTAGTATTGTGTGTGCAAATATGCTGTAATAACATAACTGACATTTTCTGTCCATTGTAGTTGCTAAGTAACATGTAGTTTATTTTAGACGAGCAGTTCATTGCCAGATCACAACAAAACATTGGCTCAAAATAGAAGCGTGGTCCAATTACTTAATTATAGATGACTTACAGTAATTACAATTGCAGTTGGCCCTTCTAGTGATTCCACTAGCGCTCACTGAGATTAACACTGGTTGCTATTTGTTGCATTTATAATTCACAACCTTTTCAGACAAGCAGCGTTATGTCCACTGTCCATGAAATTATTGTTTTAAATGTAATTGTTTTCCTGTACAGCAATCATGTAACATTGAAAAACAGTAGAAAGGTAAATCTTTTCCCATGGCACAATTGAATTCATGCCAAAGCACTGTATAAACACAAGTGAATTACATAACCAGTTCTTGGATTGCCGCAGGCACACATCCATGTCCATACAATGTGCTGGCTACCTCAATAAGGGATTTTATAGCAGGCAACAAAGGAACTTTACTTTTACCCACATTAGAAGGCTAATATATACAGTATGTGTTATATGCTGGTCATTATTATCCATATTTGGTTATCATAAATATTATAAACGTCCAATCACAAAAAACACTGAACCAGTTATTAGGTAAATAAAACATTATATTGTTCTAACGGACATATTCACCCCTATGCATCCACAAATGGCATATCACTAAAGCATGTCTAGTTACATTAAAAATGTTATACTATAGCTCCTTGTGATGATTTGCCATGTTGACCCATGGCCGAGCTGGTCACAAGATTGTTTGTTTTGAAAGATGTCATATTCTTTCTTGTAGTTAGTTGCATAAATCACATAAGGCATATCATTGACCATGACAGCAAGGCAAACGCTTTAATGCATCCAATAAGCTATTATAACTCATTGCTCATTCCTGTGAAATTCCACAAAGCAATGAAGTAATCTATGCAAAAGCAATGTGTGCCTGATTATATGCAGTATGTTGTAGATACTGTATGCTGTGATGTGTTATTGTTTGTATGTTATTGAAGTAAACAATACTTAAAACGCTAATATTATTGTTACAGGTACACCAAAGGGGAACTAGACATTGCCTACATCACATCACGAATTATAGGTAAATGATGTCTGTGTATTCACCTTGTTTGTTTGTTTGTGTGTGTTAAAAATAACTTGGAACAGCAGGAATAGCACTCTTATATCCCACGGTATGCACGGGCTGGCTGTCATCATCATTATAATATCTGTTTTGTATACAGGTGCTATTATATAATATTTACATATGCTGCGTTGCTGTTTGTAGTCAAACTGAAGGCATTGGGGTCAGAGAGAGCCGCACACACAGTGAAATACAGGGTGGCCTTGAGCACCACCTACAGGCTGAAGGTGTGACTACATATAGCTGTCAACGGCAGCTTTTTGACTGAAACAAAACACATTACTATCTTTTATTTATACCACATATTCTTGTAGGGTCACTGGGAGCATTGTCCCTCTAGTTGCACAGGGAGGCACCATAAAAACATCACGATTGCAGGGTCAATAAGCATACCCTCTAATTACCCTAATTTGCATGTTTATCTTTATTGAGACAACTGGACTAGAGTAAACCTTCAGAAACACAGACAATTCCATGCAGACACACCCAAGTGCTGGTTGTGTTTTTTTAGTGATGACCTACCCAGTAGAATCGGTGCAGATTGGCTACCAGAATCACGTGGAGGACATCCGGTCCTTTCTGGACAGTCGTCATGCCGACCACTACACAGTCTTTAACCTATCACAACGTAACTACCGCGGCGCCAAATTTTCAAACCGGGTAAGTTGCTATTATAATATATTGTTTATATCGCTCCACTCTGAAGTCATATTTAATGCAACCAAAGACAGTTCTACGCTTGTGGGAGAATATAACTGCAATGTTATTTCTTATCGGTTCAGCATCTTTGTTTGAATAAGTGCTGATAGTGGAACTCACTTGTTGAAGGGAATAATAATACATTCATGAGAAAGTTAAATTTGGGAATATTCCAAATTGTCTTCATGTAAAGCAGATGCAACGAGAAGTAACACAGCGACTTTTACAAAAAGAAAGGTAATACAGTGTATGTTCATGTTTTATGCTTTAAAGCAGCCTTTTGTTTGTAAGGGTAAATATATTGTATTGTATAATGTGTTAATGTAACTGCATGCTGATGAACTACACAATTAGCTAGCACGCGAATCTACTGTTCCCATAGTGAGTAGGAGTTCCCACTTCACATGAATGCAGCATAAACCTGCAATATGTCCTTGCTCCAATGTTCATTCCCATCACATCCCTGCAATGCTGGCCGTAGGTCCCTTGTACAGCATTTTAGTACTACAGTAAAATTACTAAATAGTTAGATGTCTATACCCACAGTGGCACTTTTACACATCTAACCCCTTTTCAACGATACTGGCTTTCTTCTGTCCTATCATTAAATGAATCACTTTTAAACACAGCTTTTAAAGTCAGAATCACCGAACTTGAGTTGTAATGCTTACCACAGCTGCCTCTGTGGGGTCAAGCCAACGGATGCCATAGTAACATAGCAGCAAATCGTATGTTCTGAATGAGAAAATGCTTATTATGGGACAGCTGCATAGTGTACGTCCACATCGATGGCTTTGATCAGTTCCCCCTCTCCTCTATTAATCTCTCCCTCTATGTCTCTCTCTCACTCCCCCTTCTTTTGCTCTCCCTCCCTCTATCTCCCCCCTTCTCTCCCTCTCTCTCTCTCCCCCCACACTTCTCTCTCTCTCTCTCTCTCCCTCTCTCTCTCTCTCCCCCCACACTTCCCTCTCTCTCTCTCTCTCTCTCCCTCTCTCTCTCTCTCTCCCCCCACACTTCCCTCTCTCTCTCTCCCTCTCGCTCTCTCTCTCTCTCTCTCTCTCACCCCCCCCCGTCTCTCTTTCTCTCCCCGTCTTCCAGGTCTCAGAGTGCAATTGGCCATCCCATCAAGCTCCCAGCCTCCATAACCTGTTTGCTGTGTGCAAGAACATGCACAACTGGCTCAAGCAGAACCCCAAGAATGTGTGCGTCATCACCTGCTCGGTAAGGAGACGCGTTGAGGCGTTCATCGAGGTGCTAATATTCTGTGAAGCACCATCCAGATAGATGTGTTGTTCTCTACTGGAGCTACATGTACATCTACAGTTATTATCATATACCTATTAATAGATAGACACGGGAAACAATGGCGGCTTGTGCTTATGGTCTTTGCTCATTGGCGCAGTGAAGCGCGATCGCTAAAGTAACTCTAGTGCCACATGCGCAGTACAAACAGGAGAGTACGTTACAACCTGCGACACTGGGATTCCCCACCTCAGGCATCGTGCATGGTCGCCGTAGTAGCGCATAAAATACAACAGGAATTCAGGTTTTTTTTAGACTGTACTGTTATCATTTTAGACATGTTTGGTTTAATATTTAGCATTTACACAAATCAATTATGAGAGGGGGGGCCCCTATTAACATTAATGTTATTTTAATTTGATGACGTATGGGCGTACTAAGTGTACCGATGAAAACCAGCCAGGTCCTGGGGTGTTTTTTACGTAGATAACGTGTAGTTTTAAGCCCATAAAATGCAGATTTTTATAAAAACGGGAATGTTGTCAATATTAACACCAGCATTGATGTGTCTCGTCACAGATCAATCCGATTACTTTGCTTACAGCAACAACAAAAAAACACTTTAACCAACTAGGGTGAGAACACAGCATTTCAAATAACAATGCGGTTGCACAGTAGGTTTCTTTCCATTCTCCCCATTCCTACGCCTCTGTCAAGCTAACACAGGTGTTCTTGGTGTTCAAGAGGGCAGTAAATGTCAGCTACACAATTACAACATGTGGCAGTTGCTTTTAATACAAATCTTAGGGTTAAACGGAATGAAAAGGTTGTGGCTTGTGGTTGTTGAATGTTGTGCTGGACTAGATGTTTTCTCTAATGTAAATCTTTGAATGACATCGGTGAATGTGGTGTTACAAACAAATAATTGTGCTTTCACTGGTTTAGAAATTTCACCCAAAAGAAACATGCTATTAGTTTAAAAATAGACGGCTATTCTATTGTTTTCTGTTTTACACCTTAAATAAACATTGCATTCTGTGTAGACAGAGGCAGTAATACAAATTAAAATACCAGTAATTAATATACAAAAACTATATTGTGACTTCATTTAAGTAAATGTGCACTTTTAAGAAAGAGAAGTTCCCTTATTGCACTGGCAGCCACATCTGCTTGATTTAAGCATAAGCAAGTCTTAGGTCATAACTCATTTCTTTGCCCTTATATTTGATAGCCTGGCATTTTTGCACTGTGTCTCCATGTAATGCTGATATAATATGAATTGAGTAGTTTACAGTGCTGTAAGAGACAACATGGTGCCTCTCCTCCTGCTGGCTCTTGACAGGATGGCCGTGGTTCCTCTGGCGTCTTGGTCTGTGCGATGTTCTGCTTCTGTCACCTGTTCAGCAGCCCTGTGCCCGCCATGCAGCTCCTCAGCGCCAAGAGGCCTGGCTCGGGCCTTTGGCCTTCACATCGCAGGTGTGTGTGTGTGTTGTCACGGTTCCAGCCGTGCCATTGGTTTTGTGCCAAGAAGGTTGGAGATAGGGCAGAAGTTGGTCAGGCCATTTGTTTTCTTTAATGTGGGCATCACAGCTGCAAATCTGGTGGCAAGAGAGTTAATAGTGTCAGTGAGCATGGGAGAGATGGAAGGAAGGCATGTTTTGATGAGACTAGTGGGCATGGGATCGAGTTGACAGGTAGAAGATTTGGAGTTCAGGATGAGTTCAGTAATGGAATTTTCAGTGGCCAAAATGAAGTCAGAGAGGCAGGAGGTATAGGTTGAGCCCAATGATGTGTTCATCCAGGACGGGTTCTCAGAACTTGATCCAGGTACGCTTGTGAATGAGATTCTTGTCCAGTCCTTTTGTATAGATGCTCAAAACGCCGTCCAGCAGCCTCGAGCTGCCGTAGCTCCGAGCTGTATCAGGGGGCAGTGTGAGTAAAGGAGACTTTTAGGAGGCTTTGAGGAGAGCAAGGGTATCTAGAGCGGAGCACTAGTCAAAGCAAATAGTAAGGACAATTCAGTAAAAAATATGCCTGATAGTTTTGGAGGTCTATATATGTGTTGTTTTTCCCAAACAATGTGTGGGCATGTGTGTGTGCGTGCGTGTGCATGTGTGCGTGTGCGTGTGTGATGAAGACATTACGGGGATAAAGAGATGGAGAGGAGCGTTTTCCAGTATGTTTTCTTCATATCGGAGACCGTCATGCTTATGTGAGCTGTTAAAGGCAATGCATACAGAAGGCTACCTACAGTAAAAATGCAGCATCCCGCTTGTGACGAGAACAATGATGGTTAACCGTAAACCACATTATTAACTTCAGTGTCTGGTTTATGATATGATATGATAGCTACTATAAGAACTACAGCGTACTGGTAGTATACTGGCACAGGAATGCAATCTTGTGCCATCTAGTGGCAGACACACAGTAGTTCCTCTGACTATGGCTTCCTTCCTCTACATCCATGTAGGTATATAGGCTATGTGTGCAGCATGGTGTCAGAGAAGCCCAGCCTACCCCACTCCAAGCCCTTGATGATAAAGGGCCTCACCATGAGCCCCGTCCCCTGCTTCAACAAACAGCGCAGTGGCTGTCGGCCATTTTGTGACGTCCTCATCGGCGAGACCAAGATATTCACTACTGCACAGGAGTACGAGCGGATGAGGTAGAAAACACGACTAACCGACAAGTGGGTCTTGCAGTAGAGATTGTGAGAGTTTCTCTTAGATGTAATTATCTAAAAATGAGGCTATTTTAAAAGTATGCTCTTCAGTTGCCCTACATTTCTGCCCCACTGTTGATGTTTGAAACACAAAACTAAAAGGACAGATAGGGAACACTGAGCCTATGAGAACAGACATGGAAGGAGCAGAGAGGAATGCCAGCCACCAAGCTGAAGGCCCGGGTATACTCTCTGCGTCATGTAGCTTTAGCATTAGGTTTCATAAAAGGCTGTTTGTTTCTATAGTGTATTGTTCTGATATTTTGTTATGCTATAAGGAATAATTGGTTATAACTCGTCCAAACATGCCCGCATATTCATACAGTATAACCCTCAATCTGTCTGTCTGTCTGTCTGTCTGCCATGTGGTCCACCCTCCCTGCCAGAGAACACAGGATCCAGGAGGGGAAAGTGGTGTTTCCTCTGGGCTCCAGTGTCCAAGGAGATGTGGTAGTGTCTGTCTACCATATGAGGTCCACCATTGGAGGACGCCTGCAGGCCAAGGTTCCTATCAGAAACACTCATTAGTTACTAGGGTGACAAGACGTCCAGGTTTGCCCGGGTTTGTCTCGATGTCAAGATGGGTGTCCCGGGTCCCGACAAATGTCTGTAAAACACTAAAATGTCCCGACATTTTGTGGTGACATTCACCACAGAATTGTCTCCATTTTCACCACAAATAAAATGATAATAATGTTTCCACATACAAGTAGGAGCCAAATAACTGTGTAGAACTCCTTACAAAGCAACAATTCTAAGGCTGAGTAGCAACACCGGATTATTCAGCCCGCACACAGAAGAGACAGCTAGCGGGCAGTGAGGAGATATTTGCTGAATTTGACAAAAAATTTGCTTTCAATTGCTGACTAGTTGTGTAAACCTCAAATGCATTAATTTTCAGTGCTTTTCTGGCTAATCCACAGAGCAGCAGATAACATTACAATACTGTACGGTACTGTATGATGTGGTGTAATATTACATCATTCTCTATCAGGTGTCCAACACACAGATCTTCCAGATTCAGTTTCACACTGGCTTTATTGCTCCTGGGACCACCGTGTTAAAGTTCAACAAGTAAGCATCTCTCTGCTGTAAAATCACTACGTTACTGTGGATAGAATTGATACAAATCTGTTCTTATATATTTTAAAGAACATTTTTGTGTTGCCTTTTGTGTATTATATTCCATGTGTTTTTTGTGCTTAAAGGTAACATTTCTGTTTGTTTTTGTGTTTAAAACTAAAATGTTATAGTATACTATATATTTATGAGGTTTTCTTTTTCTTAGCCTTACCTTTGCCAAATGTATATACAAAATATTAATTTTAAAGCAGCAGAGACTCTAGTCTACAACATTTGTAGTAAATCACAAAAATAGCATGGAATAGAACCCAATAATACACAATAGGCAATACACACAATAATACATTTGGCAAAGGTAAGGCTAAGGAAAAGAGAACCTTATAGAAATACATACCTTTGCCAAATGTATACAAAATGTGTCAAAAGAAATAACAGTAAATAGCATGCTAGTAGCATTTTATCCAAGATATTAGCCTTAATAACGCACACACACACACACACACACACACACACACACACACACACACACACACACACACACACATCCTACTGTGTCCAGGCCCGAGCTTGACGCGTGCGACTCTCCAGAGAAGTACCCCCAGTTGTTCCACGTGATGCTGGAGGTGGAGGTAGAGGGGGTGGACAAGCAGAAGGACCTGACCCCTCCTTGGGAGCAGTTCCCCTGTAAAGACCTCAGCCCCAGCGTGCTCTTCTCCTGCCACCAGGAACACCAGGACGCACTGGCCATAGCTGGTAATGGGGCTGGGGGGGGTGGGGGTGGGGAAGGGGGGTGGGGGGGGGTGACGATGGTAGGATCTCGTACATGAGAAACAACAATCACACACTAGGGATGGCATGATACCAAAACAGATACCTGCGCTTTGGTATTGGCCGATAGCGATCCAATCCCAATGTTAAATTCCTCACTGTGACTGACTGGGAATCATGTTTTGTGTAAGAAACCATCAAGCTTGAACATTGCTTTCCTAACTGTAAAACATAATGTAACATTGGCTATATGTGAGTATAAGGGAATATTACAATGTTGTCATTGATGTATACCGCTCTAGTTTGAGCTAGTTTGAGCGGTTTGGTTTAGGTTAAGTTGCAAAATAGATGACAGCCAATCTCTATTTTAGGACCTAGATGCATTATAGAAACCTGCTGCCGATAGTGTGGCACACACACACACACACACACACACACACTCGTGCACACACCCATTTACATTCCCGACATGTACGTATACGTACAAAAACATAGTGCAGGGTTATTAATGCCTGGCACGTCATAAATCATAATATCATACCTATACATTATGTGCATTCACACAAGCTAATGTTTCTTTCATTTTTGCCCCTACAAGATGAGATGGAAGGGTTGGCTCTAGAGGGTAAGAGGACCCAAAACTAGTTAGTTAGGTAGTTGGTTAGTTATTCAGTTGGTCAATTAGTTAAATAGGGTCAAGACAGTAGGGCCTACATACTGTGCATTCATTAATATATATTTTTTGACGTAATGTAAACTAAATTTGTTGTGGTGTGGTGGAAAGGCAAACATAATCTACTGAAGTGAAATATTCCTTCAGGGAATTAAACCTGTCCAAATCCTCCTCTTCCCTGTCCTTACACAATATTCATTTAGCCTGTGCGAGTATCATGAATCATGTTAGCAGTGAGATGCTAGCACGGTTGCTAGCGTGCCCCTGTAGCCTGTAACACATTGTGTGGTTATTTGTAAATTAACACATCAATCATACAGTAGGAATATAGATATCTCCACGCTGTCTTCCCAGTTAGTTTCCTTTTATCTCTACCCTTCTTCTGCTCTCCTTGTCGTTTAAAGGTGAACTCCTCAGCTTGTGTCTGGAGCTACCCTTGTGGTTAAAACCAGTGTTACAAAACAGTGTTTTGGTTTGAACCTGAGCCACCACGTCAATGCTGCTATAGGACTCACATCATCATACAGTAGGCTCACATCACCTTCCTCGTACTGCCATTGCACCTTTGTTTGAGCGGGGGATGATGTGGGATTCTTGAGAGCACTATAACGCTGTTGAGGAGTGTATCTTTAACAGATTGTTTTCTATTCATAACCTATTACTACTTGTAGTAGCAGTATGCACAGAATAGATAGTATATTATAGAAGCAGCTTGAATATTGCTTGAACATTAACAGCTATATGATCCATGATATGAATGTATTGTTTTGACAAACGCCATACTCTCCTGGTCTCTCTCTCTCTCTCTCTCTCTCTCTCTCTCTCTCTCTCTCTCTCTCTCTCTCTCTCTCTCTCCGTCATTCTCCCTCTCCCCCTCCCTTCCTCCCCACAGAGCCGTCCCCACGGGCCTCCGGCGGTGCAGACGGTCGAGGTCACGGTGAGGAGAGCGAGCCGTCGGACGACGAGATGCTGTCTCTGTCCAGCCAGCAGGGCAACGCAAGCGCCGCCCCACCACAAAGGCCTGTGCCTCCCCATCCCCATCCCCAGCCTCCTCCTCATCCTCCTCCACCCGCCCAGGAGGAGGTGGACCTCCTGGGCCTGGACCGGGTAGCTGTCGCTCCCCCCCGCCCAGCACCTGCCCAGCCCCCGGAGCCTGGGGCCACGACCACAGACCTCCTGGGAGACTTGTTCGGGGCCTCCGCTCAGCGGCCCACAGCCAGCGGGCCATCCTCCGCCCACTCCACACCCCACAAAGTGGCCCCCAGCACAGCCTCGCCCTGCGCATCACCCGCCTCTCCAGGTTAGAGCTGTGGAGAGGCTGGGTCGTATGTGGGGCGGAAGTAACAACACTTGCTTACTTTAAACGATAAAAGACGGAAGTAACGATTGCTTGCAGACAGAAAATTACAAATGACGAAAGTAACAACAATTGCTTACTTTAAACAATAAAAGGCGGAAGTATCAACAATTGCCCCCACACATTGAACGCATTGCGAAGCCAAGCAGCATTGTTGTTGTGAGCAGTGTTGGCCACATTGTTTATGTTATATATACATATTTACGGAGCCAGGGTTGTGTAGAAGTAGGCTAAGATAGTTTTTTCGCAAGTTATTTGGTGAATATGACAAAAAGTGAATTCGCTTACAATTAGCTTACAATACTAGCAGAAAACAATTTTATTAAATAAATAAATAAATAAATAAATATTATATTAAACCAAGGCTGGACATTTGTCTTTGGTCCCAGCACACAAATGTATATGTGCTTATGTGTGTATATATACAATATATTTACAGACATTTGGCATTTTAGCTCCAATAAATCTTTTTTTGATGTAACAAATTCTACTAAGAAAACAAATGGAGAAACCGAGAAAGCATCTATTTCTGACGTGTGCGCTTGTTTTCCACAGCGTTCGATCCCTTCAGGGCGGGTCCGGCAACAAAGCCTCAGGAGCTGATGGGTTCATTCCTGGGACCAGGTAACGTGGGGCAGCCAGACCCCTTCATGCATGCTGCTCGCTCTCCATCCCCCACCCTGCAGCCTACAGGCATGGGTAAGCTTCCACATATCCAGGACTGTTGCATGGAAGGCATCGGAGCTATGACACCCACCTGTGGGGTCAGGTGCAAGACCAAGCTGTGGTACAGCATGCGCCTCTGTCTTTCATATTTGTGTTCACCATGCATCACCAATCATCACAGCCTTTACTAGTTTGTGTACATTCGAGCAATTTCGTGTCTCGCTTGATTGACATCTGACTCTAAAACCTAACAAACATTACACATCTGAACTGGATTACTGAATTTGTTTTATACTTTCAACCATTCTGGAGGGCACGTTTAAGGACATTTGACTCATCACAGTCTCTTTTCATTGGCTGTAGGTTTTGTCTTTAACAAGCCTCCGTGTGCTCTGATAGGTCGGAGTTCTCCTGTCCCTCCCACCACGCCGACATTCAACATCCAGCAGCAGAATCCCATGGGAGGATGGGACTGGAACAAGCCTGCTGTCACTAGCACAGGTACTCGCACGCACACATACGCACGCATACGCACGCATACGCACGCACGCATACGCATGCATACGCACGCACGCATACGCACACACATCCTGCAGTAGGTGCACAAACATTGGATATGCAATCATTTACTGGCACACACTACTAATACACAGTATGGACACTAAACAGCGACCTCTACTGGAATTATTAGAGTAAGCACTGTAAACACTAAGGACCGAACACAAACAAATGGGCTACACAAGTAATTTCAGTGCACAGAGAATGCATGTCAGTTGGTGAGCTGAGCCGTATGCAAACCCTCTTTGCATAGCTTGATGCAGCCTCGTTGCGTAGACTGTGAATCGGCCCTTACACCGCTTACATACTGGATGCGTAATTTCCCTATACGCTGTGTAGTTTTTTACGCAACCACAAGGCACCATTCTACACGACAACTCTTTATGATTACAGATTGTATCCATGGTGAAGCTAGCAGATCCCATGGCCGGTCCAGAGCTATGTAAATAGAGAGTCGCGTCATCTCCGTTCACGCTAATGGACCGTTCGTTCTCCAATGCATTGTTTTGCCTCTCCATTAACCATGTGGCAGTTGCAAATTTCGAACTTTCCATGGTTCTGGGCCGGTCCTAGTAAGTTAATGTAACGAAGCCTGAATGAATGAACCACAGCTTTATTTTAAGTACAGCCGTCAAATTTTCGCAAGAGTTTAAACTGCATGCATTTTTTAAAACGTGCATAGCCTTTCACCTGACGCTACTGCATACGCAACGCAATGTTGCAAACTCTACACTGCTCTCCATAGGAAATTGGAAATCCTGGTATGCATCCGGTACATTAAGGGCGTAAGGCTCACTTTTCTAGTTTAGTCCTAGACTAAAATAACTTTTACAGTGGAAGTCTTCATTACATTTGTCTTTTAGTCTAGGACTAAGATTCATCCACGTACATAAAACTGGGACTAAACCTCAGTGAGTTGGTTTAGATACAGTGCACATTCTTTTTTAAACAGTATTTATGCTTGTTCAGTTGGAGGCTTCGGTATAGGCAGTCGGTCAGCCACCACCAGTCCCACGGGATCGGTACAAAGTACGCCTACCCACAACACCAAGCCTAACGCCTTGGACCCCTTTGCTGACCTGGGCAACCTTGGAGGTCTGTATCACACACTCAGATTACCCAGAATCGTCATCTTATTTTGTTATGTTCAGTAATGCAACGTTTGATTTGTAAAGAAGCCTTATGCTGGGTTCTACACATGATTTTAGCCCAGTTTTCAGCTCGTCGACAAGTTTTTTAAGCTCGCAGAAAAAAGAATCAGCTCGTAGGGAAATCACAGCTCGCTTCCGTGAGCGACGATCGTTTAGTATGAATTACTTACCATGCGTGGCAAGGCATGACTGGATATTTAGCATGTTAAATACTGTATCTGGACCTGTCGGGAAGTCCAAATCCTGTAGCATGAACAGCACTGACTGGTAATGACAGCAGCGACGACTTACATCCAATGAGAGCACAAATCAAGGACGAGATGAAAACCAAGGGGGAGGAGTAATATCCCTTCACAAGAGAGAGCGAGAGAGAGAGAGAGAGAGAGAGAGAGAGAGAGAGAGAGAGAGAGAGAGAGAGAGAGAGAGAGAGATGG